>CM035130.1:21381088-21434450 GCA_020205605.1 Panax ginseng | reverse complement strand
GACAATAACATAATAATTCAATAAAACAAGTTCAAGGATAAATTTTAAAGATTTATAAGTTAATTTATCCTGAAATCAATAACGTCCAAATTGTCATCATTATACTGCTTTGTGGAGTAAAATTCAAGAATGCTCAAAAGAATATTTCCATGAAAAGATACTGGATGAAGCGCAAATATCCAGGATATTCTACTAATTTCATGGAGTATAGAAGTCAAAACTTAAACCAACTAAGTATAATAGAATATATGAAACTGCAAATGGATTTTCGCCCGCCATGCGGTAATCCACGTAGACAGATCATTTCCACAATTTAATAAGGAATGAATACGAAGGATCATTCACCATGCATGTGGTAATCCACATAGACAGATTATTCCAATAGAATAATAAAGAATGGAATAACAGAAGAATTCACCATGCATGCGATAGTCCGCGTAGACAGGTTATTCCAACACAATAAGAAAGAATGGAATAACAGAAGAAATTCATCAAGCATGCGATAAGCCGTACAGACAGGTTATTCCAACAGAATAATAAAGAATGGAACCATGTCATGCGTAATACGCACCGACAAGATATTCCAACAAAATAATAAAGAATGGAACCAGGTCATGCGTAATCCGCATGTACGAGTGATATTCCAATGTAATAATAAAGAATAGAATAATAGAAGAATTTCACCATGTGTATGCAGATTGATGTAGAAAAGTTATTCCAACATAATAATAAAGAATGGAATAATGTAAGAATTTCATCATGTATGTAAGATTCAAGATAGATAAAGTTATTCCAACATGATAATAAAGAATGAAATAATGAAGAATTTCACCGTGTATGCGGTATTTGATATGTAAAGTTATTCCAACATAATAATTAAGAATGGAATAACAGAAAAATTTCACCATGTATGCGGTACTTCGCATAGACAGGTTATTTCAACATAATAATAAAGAATGGAATAACAGAAGCTCTCTTCATGAATATGAAAGAAATAATACCCCTTACTATAATAATATCCCTTACCTCAAAAGAAGACTAGATCTTTGGAATAGTGAGGTGCAGAGACTACTTCATCTTCTTTCTCTCTATAATTTCTCTCTATAATAATTGCTCTATAGCTTTAGTGAATTGGTGAAAAATAATGAAGGAATGAGCTTCTATTTATAGGAAAATATAGTTTCGATAATTACACATTTTGGGGCTCAAAATATTACAGTATAATACCTTCCTCTTTTCCATCATTTTTAATTTATGCCTGCAAGTATTATCAAACTTGCACCACCTCCCCTAATAGTAAATAATGTGAATCAATAGTAAATCATGTGAATCAATAGTTCTAGAAATTTGAAAATATGAATTACAGTATAGTAACTCCATCTATACCTCCATTTTTAACTTAGTCATGCAAGTATTATCAATCTTGCACCACCACCCCTAATAGTACAAGAATGTGAATCAATAGTACACACATGTGAACAAATAGTTATAATCATGTGAATTAATAGCAATTAATTGCTCATTTATCCAATTAATTACCCGATTAGTCAGTATAACTTCCAGACATCAATTAATATCGAAATAAATGTCGATTTCCACTAACACTAATAATTCCAACACAATGGAACTATCAAATTCATCTTTAATTAACACGAACTTATTCATCATCAATATTATAACTCACAATATTTAACAACCAGGTCGTTCCCAGGAAAGAGGGGGCTTTCCAATAAGGATTTCTCTTTATTGACGCGCAATTAGATGACCAAACCTCTCCTTGACAGAACTTTTAGACATTGTAAATATTACAATTTAATAATAAGAATAACTTTTTCATCTCAATTATTAATTTAATAATATATCATATTATGCAGATGATACTGTGACAATAACTGAATCAATAATATGAGAGATATGATGCAGCAATTACTGTAGCAATAATTGAGTATAACTGAGTGACTTCTCACGTAAGCATCAATAATCAATACCATTTGCTGTAAGACCCCAACTTTTATAAATAAAGATGATTTTTCTATAATTATCATTTTTGAATATTATAGAATGAATTTGTTATAATGTTATAGTTGTGGGTAGTATTTATAAATTCTGCAAAGTATACAAGTTGTTATATTATATTCGATTGGTCGGAGAATATTTATTTTAGCGAGGAATATTCGCATAACTACGCAATCATTGGTGGACCCCACAATGTAAATTATTGTCGATATGAGAAAATGACAAAAATATCTTTATGAAAATAACGACGGAAGTTTTCACAATTAATTTGTTGAACTACTCAGTAGTAAAAGTATAGTAATACTGGCGTGGTTGCATAGTAGCACACGGTATTGATTATTGATGCTTACGTGAGAAGTCACTCGCTTATACTCAATTATTGCTACAAGAATTGTCGCATCATATCTCTCATATTATTGATTCGATTATTGTCACAAGATCATCTCGCATAATATGTTATTTTATTAAATCAATAATTGAGACGACAAAGTTATTCATATTATTAAATTGAAATATTTACAATGTCTAGAAGTTCATCAAGGAGAGGTTTGGTCACCTAATCAAGCGCCGATAATAGGGAATCCTTATGGAAAGCCCCTCTTCCCGGAACGATTCGGTTGATAAATATTGTGAGTTATAATATTAATGATGAATGTTATTAAAATTGAAGTTGTGTTCTGAGTTGAATTTGGAGACGCGGACGTGATATTTGAGTCCGGAATGATGGAATTAGTAAAAATAGTCTATAAACATAAAATTTTCCGAGATTAACTTTTTGGTCAAAAAGTCAATAGTAGACTTTTTCGGGAAAAGTCAAACTTCAAAATTTCAAAATTTATATTGTTGATAAAAATAGTTTCATTGTATTGGAATTATTTGTGTTAGTGAAAATCGACATTTATTTCGATAAAAATTGATGTCTGGAGGTTATATTGACCAATCGGGTATTTAACCGGATAAATGAGCAATTGATTGCTATTATTTCACATGATTATAACTATTTGTTCACATGTGTATACTATTGTTTCACATTCTTGTTACTATTAGGGGAGTTGGTGCAAGATTAATAATACTTGCATGACTAAGTTAAAAATGGAGGTATAGATGGAGGTACTATACTGTAATTCATATTTTCACATGTCTAGAACTATTGATTCACATGATTTACTATTGAATCACATTATTTACTATTAGGGGAGGTGGTGCAAGTTTGATAATACTTGCATGACTAAATTAAAAATAAAGGAAAAGTTGGAGGTATTGTACTGTAATTTTTCGAGCCCCAAAACGTGCAATTATTGAAAATATATTTTTCTATAAATAGAAGTTCATTCTTCCTTTATTTCTCACCAATTCACTAAAGCTATAGAGCAATTATTATAGAGAGAAATTGTAGAGAGAAAATCTATATAAGAAGAGAGAAGCTTCTACTACCTCACTATTCCAAAGATCCAGCTTTCTTCCGAGGTAAGGGTATTATTTCTTTCTTTCGCCTTCATGAAGACAACTTCATTATTCCATTCTTTATTATTATGTTGGAATAACTCGTCTATGCAAGTACAAAGATACTTGGTGAAATTCTTTCGTTATTCCATTCTTTATTATTCGTTGGAATATCCTGTCTCGTGCATTTTATTACCGGACCGGGTTAAAGTCTTTAATATTCTGTTGGAACATCCTATCTGTGCTTTACGCATGACCTGGTTCCGTCTTTATTATTTTGTTGGAATATCTTATTCATGCGTTTTTACTTGGGACCTAGTTAAAATCTTTATAATTTCATTTGAATAACTCGCCTGTGCGCATCGGCCGCATTCTTGGTGATTTCTTTTGTTATTCCATTTCTTATTATACTGAGTTGGTTAAAGTTTTGACTTCTATACTCCATGAAATTAGTGAAATATCCTTGATATTTACGCTTCATCCAGTATCTTTTCATGGAAATATTCTTCCGAGCATTCTTGAATTTTACTCGCAGTGAAAAGTATCACGTTGACAATTTGGACGTTATTAGTTCCCGGATAAATTAATTCTTGAACTTGTTTTATTGAATTCTTATATCGTTGTCATCATCCTCATGTTTATATTTTGTTGAAAGTCATCGTCGGTTCAGTAGTGCATAGATGGACTTGGTATGATTATGACCGAGGATTATTGATTGTAATCATGACCGTAATGTTACAAATGATGTGATAAAAGTCCTCATTGGCCTGTAGTGCATTGATGGACATTTATTAGCATGATCATGACCATTTATGAATACACGAATGTCCTTGGCCCGTAGTGCATGGATAATTTGTGGTCGTGATACTAAAGAATATCATTGGCCGTAGTGCAGGGGTGATTCGATGATGTGGATTATTTATTAAGCTGAGTCTCAGCGATAAAAGTGATGAAAACCTTTTAAATCATAAAAGATAGTAGATTTTATTCTCTACTTGACTCTTTTAATGGATTGTTTGTTCCGCTGCAGTTAAACTTGATGTCAATTGTATTTTATCAGTTTAACATTATTGTAGACTAATGATAATTTATTCTACATTATCTTCGTCATAATATTTCTTACTGGGCTAGTTGAGCTCACTCTTTCTTTCAACCTTTGTTCTCTCGTGAAATGAGAATATAGCTGGGACGAGTCGGGGAACGGAGTGATGGACCAGATGATAGTATTAGTAGTCCTCACTATTCTGTTAAATAGTGTGACAATAAATGTAATGAGGACTTATTCTGAGAGTGGATATTGTCTAGAAGACAGTATTTGTATTAAAACTCACAGTTTGTATTTTGTCGTATTTTACACGACAGTTGTATTATTAAGTTGTATTTGAATTTTGTACCATGTATTATGCGACTCAAGATGGGTGATGTATACCTATTTTGGGGGCGTCACATTTGTTACTATACAACCATGCGTACTACTGTACTCTTACTACCGGGTAGTTCAACAGTTTTAACGATAACACTTTCGGCGATATTTTATAAAATGATAATTCTGTCGTTTTCTAACTACGACAATACTTCCGTTGTGGGGTCCACCAATGATTGTGCCATCGTACGAATATTCTCTGTTAAAACGAATATTTCCCGACCAATCAAATATTATATAACCACTTGCTTACTTTGCAAAATTTGTAAATATTACCCACAACTATAATATTTTATCAAATCCACACCATAATATTCAAAAATATATTTCGAGAAAATTATTCTTTATTCATAAAAGTTGGGGTCTTACAACCTCCCCTTCTTATGAAATTTCGTCCTCGAAATTAGGGTACGTACCTGGTATATCGAAGAGGTGAGGATATCTTGACTTCGTCTCAGATTCTAACTCCCAGGTCATTTCTTCCACATCGTGGTTTCTCCATGAAACTTTGACTTGAGGTATAACCTTGGAGCGTAGAATATGATCCTTCTTATCCAAGATTTTAACAGATAACTCTTCATACGTTAAATCTTCCTCTATCTCGTCTGGTTCTAATTCAATAATATGGTTTGGGTCTTTCACATATTTACGTAACATAGATATGTGAAAAACGTTATGAACACGAGACATACTTGGCGGTAAGGCGAGTCTATAGGCCACAGTTCCTACTCGATCGAGGATTAAAAATGGGCCAATGAATCGAGGATTGAGCTTTCCTCTCTTTTTAAATATTTTAACTCCTTTCCATGGAGCAACACGTAACAACACATGATCTCCAATATTGAATTCCACGTCCTTTCGATGAAGATCCGCATAACTCTTTTGTCGATCTTGTGAGGTTTTTTTACGTTGTCGGATCGTTTGAATCTTTTCCATAGTCATACGTACCAAATTCGGTCCCAACAACGTTGCTTCACCCACCTCATCACAAAGATCTTTCGGAAGCGACACTTTCTTCCATACAACGCCTCAAATGGAGCCATGCCAATACTTTGCTTGATAACTATTGTTGTAGGAAAACTCCACCAATGGTAAGAACTTATCCCAACTTTCCTTGAAGTCAAGGACACAGAGTCTTAATAAATCTTCAAGAGTTTGAATAGTTCTTTCCGACTGCCTGTCCGTTTGAGGATGATATGCCGAACTAAATCGTAAATCCGTGCCCATAGCTTTTTGCGAACTAACCCAAAATCTTGAAGTGAATCTTGGGTCTCAATCAGAAACTATGGATACTGGCATACCATGCAATCTTACAATCTCGTTTATGTATATACTAGCAAGACGTTCAAGTGTATAAGTTTCTCGTATCGGTAAGAAATGAGCAGACTTGGTCAATCTATCAATAATGACCCAAATCGCATCTATGCCTTGAGAAACCACGGGAAGACCAAGAATTGAAATCCATGGTAATGTGCTCCCACTTCCATTCGGAATTTCAAGTGGTTGCAATGGACCTTTTGGCACTTGATGTCTCGCCGACTCATTGACAAGTTAGACACCTTGAGATAAACCCTGCTATCTCTCTCTTCATATTGCTCCACCAAAATTTATGTCGAAGATCACGATACATTTTGGTACTCCTAGGATGGATTGGAAACGGTGTGTTGTGCGCCTCCATCATGATTTTATACTTCAGGTCAGAATCGTTAGGAACACAAAGTCTGGAGTTAACTCGAAGTATTCCTTCTTCATCGATTCTTGTTTCTGGAATAGCACCTTCTTGTACTTTCTTCTTTATACGTATCAGCTCCAGGTCTGTAGCTTGAGCAGCTTTAACTTTATCGATTAAAGTCGGTTCCACTCGTATATTTGTCATCATCACATGGGTCCCTGGAGTCTTTAACTCTATTTCTATCCTTTCCAAGTCATACACAATGGGCCTTTGTGTTGACAATAATGCACTCGTGCCCACATATGATCTTCTACTCAATGCGTCAGCTACTACGTTCACTTTTCCAGGATGGTATTGGATGGTATGATCATAATCTTTCAACAACTCAAGCCATCGTCATTGCCGCATGTTGAGTTCCTTTTAAGTGAAGAAATATTTGAGGCTTTTATGATCCATATAGATCTCCACCTTCTATCCATACAGGTAATGCCTCCAAATCTTAAGCGCAAAAACGACTGCTGCCAACTCTAGATCATAAGTAGGATAATTCCTCTCATATTCTTTGAGTTGTCACGAGGCATAGGCTATGACTTTCCCATATTACATGAGAACACATCCTAACCCTTTGCTCAAGCATCATCAGAGATGACAAATCCTCCGAGCCGATGGTATTGTCGTAGCAAAATGAAATGAGTCTTCTCTTGAGTTCTTGAAAACTATTCTCACATTCCTCGCTCCAACCGAACTTTGTATCTTTTTGAGTCAGCTGAGTTAATGGAGTAGCGATTCGAGAAAACCCTTCTATGAATCTCTGATAATAACCAGCTAAGCCGAGAAAGATACGTACGTACTTCGGTCACTGACTTAGGTTGCTCCAAGCTTTGAATTGCTTCAATCTTTGCCGGGTCAACAGATATTCCATGATTTGATATTACGTGCCCAAGGAATGCAACTTCCTCAAGCCAGAACTCGCATTTCTTCAACTTGGCATATAGCTTGTTTTCACGAAGCTTTTGGAGTATCAACCTCAAGTGTTGCTCATGGTCTTCACGGGTTTTGGAGTATATGAGGATGTCATTAATAAAGATGACCACAAAGTGATCCAAATATTCCTTGAATACTCGGTTCATCATGTCCATGAAGGCAGCAGAAGCATTAGTCAATCCAAAAGACAAAACTAGAAATTCATAATGCCCGCATCGGAGTTCCGAAAGCGTCTTTGAATGTCATCGATTTTAATCTTCAATCGATGATATCCTAATGAAGATCAATCTTTGAAAAGAATTTGGCTCCTTGCAACTGGTCAAACAGGTCATCAATGCGAGGCAACGAGTACCTATTTTTGATGGTGACATGATTCAACTCCCGATAATCAATACAAAGTCGCATACTTCCATCTTTCTTCTTCACAAATAGAATAGGAGCACCCCAAGGAGACGTACTAGGACGAATGAACCGATGTCTAACAATTCTCGTAGTTGGTTTTTAACGCTCAAGTTCAATAGAGCCATTCGACATGGGGCTTTGGAAATGGGTTTTGTATCGATTCAAGGTCGATACAAAATTCAATTTCACGCCTCTGGGGTAGGCCAGGGGAAGTTCTTCGGGGAATACGTCAGAAATTTATTAACAATAGAAATATCATTCAAATCTGACGTATTTTTATTTAAATTCGTGACATGGGCTAAGAAAGCTTGACATCCATTTTTTAATAAACGAATAGCTTTATGGCTTGATATGACAGTGATTGATTTTAGTGGTTTGGTTGCTTGAATTCGCATAATAGGTTGCTTAGGAATATGAAAGCTAACAACTTTACGAAAAATAATCGATTTTAGCATGATGAGTAGTTAACCAATCAATCCCTAAAATCACATCAAATGCAAGTATTTTCAAGGAAATAAGATCGACATGTAACGTGCGGTTACCGATTTGAATCAAACAAGACTTATAAACTGTGGATGTAATAAAGGTTTCTCCCAACGGAGTTTCAACAAATAAGTCAAAGTCTAATTTCTTTGGAGTCAAATTTAAACGTTGAGCGCAAGTAGGAGAAATAAAGGAATGGGTAGAACCGGTATCAAATAAAGTATAAACTTCATTTAGAGTTTATGATTAGCTTACCTGATGATCACCTCGTTCGGATTCCTCTCTTTTTGGGAGGTTACGACAAACGCTCTCCCTTGAACTATCGGTTTTGTCTTGTTTGGGACACCCTTTGATGCCTCTATCCCAGTTGGACTTGACTTTGGTACACGACAAAATTGGGCTAGATGACCTTCTTTTCCACAATTGTAACATGCTTTGAACTGCATCGCGCAGTTTGGACTGATGTGTCCTTCCCCTCCACATTTGTAACATACGACCAGCGGTCGTTCTCCTTCCTTAACAACAAAAAAGCAAGTCTCGACGCCTTTTCCGTCATTGTTGAATCTCCTCTTCTTGAAATGTCCACTCTTATTGTCATGGCCATGATTACCACCGAAGTGATTACCATTTCTAGCATATTGATTCCCTCCACGTTTGTTGTCACTGCTTTGATGACTGCTACCACTGGTATTATCGACTTGTCGGCTGCTCTCTCTTAGTTGGGTTGACTCATTATTGCGCTACAATAACTGAGCCCTATTCACAACATCTGGATACAAACACAGTTTTTGAGAAATTAGTTATTGACGTATCTCGGGTTTCAAACCTCTTAGAAACATCCGCGTCATTATCTCCTCATTATCAACCAAGTGGGACGCAAATTGAGATAACTCGGCAAACTTAGCTTCAGATCTTTGTACTACGGTCCATATTGTTTTGCTCAAGCTTGATGAACTCTACCTCCTTCATATGAGCTAATACTTTCGTGAAAGTACTTGTCGTTGAACAACTCTGGAACTTCTCCCAAGACATTTTGAGTGCGATAAGTTGAGTACGCTTTCTGATTTCCACCCAGAATCTCGCCTCGTCATAACATGAAGGTGGCAAAGGGAACCTTTTGCTCCTCGGAGCATCCCAAGACATCAAATATCTTGTTGATCTGCTTTATCCATGTCTCCACCTTAAGTGGTTTTGGCTCTCCAAAAAACTCCGGTGGTCCCAGCTCCTTGAACTGCTTAGCGGTGACCGTCCGAGAGTTGTCAGTGTTTCCACCTGCATTTTGGACAGGAGCCGCTTTCGCCTGATGTTGCATGAATTGTATAAAGCCTCTGAACATCCCATCGTTCACCATTTCATTGGTGTTATTGTTTACATAAGGATTATTATTTTCCTGTTACACATTATCCTGGGCATTAATTTGTGGTGACTCAACGGTCTCATTTGCTTCATTGCTTATCTCAACATTTTTGGATGCCATTTTCAAATACTGCCACAAAACAAGGGTTAATTAACATATCACATATTATCCCTATACTCTGACCGACCAATTAAATACCAAATAAACTTAGGTAGGTCATACTAGCGAAGGAATTCCCGTCTCTCCCTCCTAGTTCTTGTCTCACATCTCAATACCAAGGATCATATCCCTAAGCTTTGATACCAACTGTGACGCCCCCAATATAGGTATACATCACCCATCTTGAGTCGCCAAATACATGGTACATAATACAAATACAAACTTAATTATACAAACGTCGTGTAATATACGACAAAACATAGTTAAGAGTTTAAACAGGAATATTGCCTTCTAGACAATATCCACTCTCAAATAGAGTCCTCATTACATTTATTGTTATACTATTTTATAGAATAGTGAGGACTACTAATATACCATCTCAGACCATAACTCCGTTCCCCGACTAGTCCCGGCTACGTTCTCATTTCCTGAAGAGAACAATGAAAGCAAAAGGGTGAGCTCAACTAGCTTGAAGAAGAAATATTATGACTAAGATAATGCGTAATAAATTATCATTAGCCTTCAAGAATGTTAAACTGATAAAATACAATAGACATCAAGTTTAACTGCAGTGGAATAAGCAATCCATTAGAAGAGTCAAGTAGAGCATGATATCTACTATCTTCTATGATTTAAAATGTTTTCATCAATTTTTATCGCTGAGACTCAGCTTAATAAATAACCACATCATCGAATCATCCCTGCACTATGGGCCAAGGATATTCATTAAATCATCAATGGTCATGACTATACCGAATAATCCCTGGTCATAATCATACCAAAAACTGTCCATCAATGCACTACAGGCCATTGAGGACTTTTAACACATCATTTATAAAATTATAGATCATGATTATACCGAATGATCCTTGGTCATAATCATACCGAGTCCATCTATTCACGTAAGCCAAAGATGACTTTCATCACAATATAAGCATGAGGATGATGACAATAACATAATAATTCAATAAAACAAGTTCAAGAATAAATTTTAAAGATTTATAAGTTAACTTATCCGAAATCAATAACGCCCAAATTGACATGATGATAATCGCTTTGGAGTAAAATTCAAGAATGCTCGGAAGAATATTTTCATGAAAAGATCTTTGGATGAAATAAGAAATATCCGTGAAATTCTACTAATTTCATGGAGTATAGAAGTCAAAACTTTAACCAACTAAATATAATAGAATATATGAAACTCGCAAATGGATTTTTCGTCGCCATGCAGTAATCCACGTAGACTGATCATTTCCACAATTTAATAAGGAATGAATACGAAGGATCATTCACCATGCATGTGGTAATCCACATAGACAGGTTATTCCAACAGAATAATAAATAATGGAATAATAGAAGAATTCACTATGCATGCGGTAGTCTGCGTAGACAGGTTATTCCAACAGAATAATAAAGAATGGAATAACAAAAGAATTCACCAGGCATGCGATAGACCGTATAGACAAATTATTCCAACAGAATAATAAAGAATGGAACTGTGTCATGCGTAATCATAATGACGACCGATTGTGATATTCCAACAGAATAATAAAGAATGGAACCAGTCATACGTAATCCGCATGCACGTGATATTCCAATGAATAATAAAGAATGGAATAATGAAGAATTTCACCATGTATGCGGTACTTGCATGACAAAGTTATTCCAACGTAATAATAAAGAATAGAATAATGAAGAATTTCACCATGTATGCGGTATCAGCATAGACAAAGTTATTCAACATAATAATAAAGAATGGAATAACAACAGAATTCACCAGGCATGCGATAGACCGCATAGACAGATTATTCCAACATAAAAATAAAGAATGGAATAACAGAAGAATTTCACCATGTATGCGGTACTTCGCATAGACAAGTTATTCCAACATAATAATAAAGAATGGAATAATAAAAGCTCTCTTTATCAATACGAAAGAAATAATACCCCTTACTATAATAATATCCCTTACCTCAAAAGAAGACTGGATACTGGAATAGTGAGGTAGCAGACTTCTCTTCTTCTTTCTCTCTATAATTTCTCTCTATAATAATTGCTCTATAGCTTTAGTGAATTGGTGAAAAATAATGAAGGAATGAGCTTCTATTTATAGAAAAATATAGTTTCGATAATTGCACGTTTTGGTGCTCAAAATATTACAGTATAATACCTTCCTCTTTTCCATCATTTTTAATTTAGTCATGCAAGTATTATCAAACTTGCACAACCTCCCCTAATAGTGAATAATGTGAATCAATAGTAAATCATGTGAATCAACAGTTCTAGACATGTGAAAATACGAAATACAGTATAGTACCTCCATCTATACCTCCATTTTTAACTTAGTCATGCAAGTATTATCAATCTTGCACCACCACCCCTAATAGTACAAGAATGTGAATCAATAGTACACACATGTGAATAAATAGTTATAATCATGTGAATTAATAGCAATTAATTGCTCATTTATCCGATTAATTACCCGATTAGTCAGTATAACTTCCAAACATCAATTAATATCAAAATAAATGTCGATTTCCACTAACACTAATAATTCCAACACAATGGAACTATCAAATTCATCTTTAATCAACACGAACTTATTCATCATTAATATTATAACTCACAATATTTAACAACCAAATCGTTCCCAAGAAAAGAGGGCTTTCAGATAAGGATTTCTCCTTATTAGCGCCTTGATTAGATGACCAAACCTCTCCTTGATGTAACTTCTAGACATTGTAAATAATGAAATTTAATAATATGAATAACTTTGTCGTCTCAATTATTGATTTAATAATATATCATATTATGCGGATAATCTTTGTGACAATAATCGAATCAATAATATGAGAGATATGATGCAAAGAATTATCGTAGCAATAATTGAGTATAACTGAGTGACTTCTCGTGTAAGCATCAATAATCAATATCGTGTGTTACTATGCAACCACGCGTATTACTATACTTTTACTACTGGATAGTTCAATAGTTTTAACGGTAACACTTTCGCCGTTATTTTTATAAAAAGATAATTTTGTCTTTTTCTAACTACGACAATACTTCCGTTGTGGGGTCCACCAATAATTATGTCATCGTACGAATATTCCCTGACCAATCGAATATTATATAACCACTTGCTTACTTTGCAAAATTTGTAAATATTACCGACAACTATAACATTATATCAAATCCACACCATAATATTCAAAAATATATTTTGAGAAAATTATTCTTTATTCATAAAAGTTGGGGTCTTACAGTGACGCCCCCAAAACAGGTATACATCACCCATCTTGGGTCGTCAATTACATGGTACATAAATCAAATACAACTTATTTATACAACAGTCATGTAAAATACGACAAAACATAGCTGAGAGTTTTAACAGGAATATTTCCTTCTAGACAGTATTCAAACTCAATGGAGTCCTTATTACAATTATTATCACACTATTTTACAGAATAATGAGGACTACTAAAGCCACTTATCAAGGACCATCACTCCATTCCCCGAATCGTCCAAGCTATATTATCATTTCCTGAAGAGAACAATGAAAGAAAAGGGTGAGCTCAACTAGCCCAGTAAAAAATATTATGACTAAGATAATGCAGAATAAATTATCCTTAGCCTTCAACAGTATAACAACTGATAGAATACAATAGACAACAAGTTTTAGATCAATAACAGCAGTGGAATAATCAATCCATTAGAAGAGTCAAGTAGAGCATAAAATCTGCTATCTTCTATGATTTAAAAAGTTTTTCATCAACTTTATCGTTGAGACTCAGCTTAATAAATAAAATCGAATCATCCATGCACCACGGCCAAGGATATTCATGTAATCATCAATGGTCATGATTATACTGAATAATCCCTGGTCATAATCATACCAATAACTTTTCATCAATGAACTACAGGCCAATAAGGACTTTGACCACATCATTCGTTACATTACGGTCATGATTATACCGAATAATCCCTGGTCATAATCATACAAAGTCTATCTATGCACGTAAGCCAAAGATGACTTTCATCACAATATAAGCATGAGGATATTGACCATGACATAACAATTCAATAAAACAAGTTCAAGGATAAATTTTAAAGATTTATAATCTAATTTATCCAGAAATCAATAACGTCTAAATTGTCAACATGATACTGCTTTGTAGAGTAAAATTCAAGAATAATATTCATGTAGCAAAAATAATTTGGACAGAAAAGAAATATATTTTTCGGGTAAATAGTACCCCGTGACTAGTACCCTGTGAATAGTAATGAATAGTACCCCAGCATAAAAATTACCCAAAATACCCGAGTGAATAATATTTGGGTGAATAGTAATTTGGGTGAATAGTAACCCGTGAATAGTAACTCATAAATAGTACTCCGACACGAAAAGTGTCCCGAATATTCGAGTGAATAATACTAGAGTGAATAGTAACTGGGTGAATAGTAACCCGTGAATAGTAACTCGTAAAAAAAAATACCAAAGAAAATGATATTCCATGACGAGCACAAAAGAAATGATATCTCATACGGTAGTATAATAGAATATACGAAGCTATGCAAATGGATTTTTACTCCGCATGCAGTAATCCACATATGATGCATCATTTCCACAATTTAATAAAGAATGAATACGAAGGATCATTCACCATGCACGCTGTAATCCACATAGACAAAGTTATTCCAATGAATAATAAAGAATGGAATAATAGAAGAATTCACCGGGCATGTGATAGACCCCGCATGACGAGTTATTCTAACGAGAATAATAAATAATAGAATCAGTCATTCGTAATACGCTTATGCATGAGGATATTCCAGCAGAATAATAAAGAAGCGGAACCGAAGTCATGCGTAATCGCACGCATGAGGATATTCCAAATGTAATAATAAAGAAAGGAACGTGTCATGCGTAATCCATACGCATGGGATATTCCAGAGAATAATAAAGAATGGAATAACAATGTAATTCACCAGTACGCGATAGATCGCATGCATGAGTTATTCCAATGTAATAATAAAGAATGGAATAACAGAAGAATTTCACCATATATGCGGTACTTCAGATATCAAAGTTATTCAATGAATAATAAGAAATGGAATAACAATAGCTCTCTTCATGAATACGAAAGAAATAATACCCCTTACCTCAAAAGAAGACTGGATACTGGAATAGTGAGGTAGCAGACTTCTCTTCTTCTTTCTCTCTATAATTTCTCTCTATAATAATTGCTCTATAGCTTTAGTGAATTGGTGAGAAATGAAGGAAGAATGAGCTTCTATTTATAAAAAAAAAATATTTTAGATAATTGCACGTTTTGGGGCTCGAAATATTACAATATAATACCTTCCTTTTTTCCTTCATTTTTAATTTAGTCCTGCAAGCATTATCAAACTTGCACCACCTCCCCTAATAGTAAATCATGTGAATCAATAGTAAATCATGTGACTCAATAGTTCTAAACATGTGAAAATACGAATTATAGTATAGTACCTCCATCTATACCTTCATTTTTAACTTAGTCATGCAAGTAGTATCAATCTTGCACCAACTCCCCTAATAGTAAATGAATGTGAATCAATAGTACACATACATGAATAAATAGTTATAATCATGTGAATCAATAGCAATTAATTGCACATTTATCCGGTTAATTACCCAATTGGTCAATATAACCTCCAGACATCAATTATTATCGAAATAAATGTCGATTTTCACTAACACTAATAATTCCAACACAATGGAACTATCAATTTTATCTTTAATCAACACGAACTTATTCATCATTAATATTATAACTCTCAATATTTAACAACCAGGTCGTTCCCAGGAAAGAGGGGGCTTTCCGATAAGGATTTCTCCTTATTAGCGCGCAATTAGGTGTCCAAACCTCTCCTCGATGTAATTTTTTAGACATCATCAATATTGCAAATAATAATATGAATAACTTTAGCATCTTAATTATTGATTTAATAAATAACATATTATGCGAGATGATAATCGTGACAATAATTGAATCAATAATATGAGAGATATGATGCAAAGCAATTCTTTGTAGCAATAATTGGGTATAACCTGGTGTGACTTTACGTAAAGATCAATAATCAATACCGGGTGCTACTACGCAACCACGCCAGCGTATCGTAATTTTACTACTAGGGTAGTTCAACGGTTTTAACGGTAACACTTTTTCGTAGTTATTTTTATAAAATGATAATTACGTCTTTTTCTAACTACGACAATACTTCCGTTGTGGGGTCCACCAATGATTGTCTTTGTAAATTAATATTCCTTGTTAAAACGAATATTCCCTGACCAATCGAATATTATATAACAATTTGCTTACTCTGCAAAATTTATAAATATTACCCACAACTATAACATTATATTAAATCCACACCATAATATTAAAAAAAAATATTTTAAAAATTTTAAATCTTTATTCATAAAATCTGGGGTCTCACAGTTGGGGTCTTACATAAGATCTATATGCTAGCTATTTATTATACCAAATCAAATGAAGACGTGATAAGTATTAAATCACATACATTTAAATAATAGGTGGTTACATATTCAAATTTTATTGTTAATAAATAGTAATGAATTGCATAATTTTTGAATAAAAGAAATCTTAAATACTCACAACTAATTCAATATTGAATAAAAAGAGTACTTCTATACTTTTATAATAATAAATGTAAAAAAATAAATAATTTGAAATGAATTATTCGCTCATTGTCCCTCACAAAGAAAAAGTATATAAAAAACATATTTTTACCTTATTAAAAAAAAATATACTATAACAAAAGAATAAGATAACTAAATTATGACAACTAAATCCGTGTATATATAATTAGGGGTGTAAGTCGAGTCAAGTAGTTCGGTACTCGACTCGAGATCAGCTCGAAAATATGATTCAAAACTCGAATTCGAAGTTGATCCGAGTCGAATCTGATTCATACTCGCTTTCTGTTTAATGATACATGAGTCGAATTCGAGCATACCAAGTTGTTTATTTCATATTAGGGTTCGAGTATTTCATTTTTTCTCTAACCATACTCGATAATTGCTCGATGGATCATATTCGAATATTGGTCTGATCCATGTTAGTAATCTAAATATGTGCTATTTGTATCAATCTTTATAATTTATAAAGTGTAGTATAAAATTGTGTAAACTTATACTTGAATAAATCAATTAATTGAATGTCAATTTATATTACATTCTTTATAATTTCAATACATAAATAAAAGTGAAAAAAATTTATATATAAATATTAGTTAAGTAATCAATTTAGTATGTAGTGGTTCAGTTTTAAGTGAAATGATTCATATTCGAAACTCGATTTGAAGGCTCATGAGTAACTCGCTTTGTAAACGGATCGAGTACTTACGAGCCAAGTAGGTTCGAGTAATGATCCGAGTCGAATTTGGTGCAAAAATATAAATTCCTTATCGAATCCAAATCGAATTTGAGCTTAATTTTTTTAAGTCGAATCGAATCTGAATATGAAACTGTTCGCTAAAATATATTCGACTCGTTTACACCCCTATATATATTTAAACATGAACCCACACCTTCGTAATAAGTAGTACCACCACGGGCACAAGTTCCCTCGTACCATGGCAGCAGCCTGCCATGAACCTCACCGGTCACAATTTTTAATGCAAGCATTGAATAATATTAAGTGAAAATTGGATTTTGATTTTGTAATTAAAAAAAAGAAAATTGGATTTTGAAGGGCATAATGATATGCAGGTGCACGTGAGGAGCAGTTTTATTTATATATTGTTTGGTCATGGATCAAGCTTATAATTATCAAAATATATTTTTTTGTCAATTAAAGAATAATTACGAGCGCTATTTCAGTCATAGCCAACTAATTATTTCAATAACAAAATTTTGTCTTATGTTTAAAAATAAATAAAAATTGCTTCACAAAAGAGCTATTTTTTTGTTGATAGTAATTTTTAAATGATACATTATTATTAAAATTATTATCATAAATTTATTATTATGACACCAATTATTATCAAATTATTATTTTAAAAGATGAACTTAATATAAAATTATGCTAAATATTTATAAAGATTTCAAATGCATGCGACTCTTTTTATGAGCAGAAGAGTATTAAACTATTGATTTGGGACTCAATTTGATCCCTAGCATTACTTAATTATATTATATAAATGAAATGTTTAATACTTCATTCATCCAAAAGAGTTATTTGGATTTTTTGAAACAAATAATAACATTTTCGGTTTCAATACATTTATCTAATTTTAGTCAATGAATTATTTGGATAAAAAGTTCAATAAATTCATATCAATTATATTTAAAAAATAAGATTGATATTTCTACATAATTTTTTGATATTTTCACATGAAAATCATCGCTATAGATCCTATAGCGACGGTTTTTATCGTTTTTTATCGTCGCTATATATCTTTAACGACACTTTTCATGTGAAAATATCAATTTTCTTAAAAAATTGGGGCATGAACCAGTCCTCTAGTTATTTTAGAGGATGACAGAATTTGATTTTTAAATATTACCCGTTCATAAATGTAATGAAAGTTAAAAATGATATTTACTTATTTTTAATCCATACCAAATATAATCTATGATCATTCCCTATATATATATATATAGAGAGAGAGAGAGAGAGGATCGAAGTCAGATATCCCTTTATCTTACTCATAGTGCTCACCCTTCTTTTTATGACGGACGTGATGGTTTGCTTTCATACAACCGTTGCTCTATACTTTTTAATGACGGACAACATATATACGCGTCGCTAAAAGTATAGACGCAACAGTTGTATGACCGAACCGCTTGCCATCGGCCGAATCATCATAAAGGAGAGTGATGAGTGAGTAAAATAAAAAGTATCTGACTTGATCCGATATATATATATATATATATATATATATATATATATATATATATATATATATATATATATATACTATCCGAATCTTAAGTTTCATTCTTTATTCAATTTCACCTTGTTCATCCCTCTTTAGCGACGAATCAGCGGTGACGATTCTGGTTCGTCATATATATGTAGAACCGTCGTCTTAGTTTTTAACGACGGACAATATATATAGCTTGACGGACCGAACATATAGGGACGGACCGAATCCTCGTCCGATCCGTCGCTAAAGGGGATGAGCGATGAAATTTGATAAAATAAAAAAGATTTAAGATTCGGAATATATATATATATATATATATATATATATATATATATATATATATATATCACCACTTTGTAGAAACTAATAATGCAAGGGCCAAATCCTGCCCTTTTATCTGTTTCGAAGAAATACTGAAAAGGCCGACAGTTGACACAGTCGACCCTTGTATATATGATGCTTCTAATTTTCTTTTCCTTTTTGTTTTTCTTTAGTTCAAACGTATCATAATTATACTGTTCACTCGATTTCTTCAGTTAGTGTTAAATGTTACATTTAATGACAACATCAATAATATTACTATTACAATAAATATTATTATATTATTAAATACAATAATTTTGTCACTAAATATGTATTGAGAGAAAATAACTGAAAAACATACTTCTTCCGTCTCAACATAAAAGTCATTATTATTACTATTTTAGGTAATCCCAGTTAAATGTCTACTTACCTTAAATAATTTAGTTTTTATAATAATTTGTCTATAATAACTTAGCATTAATTGTCATATTTCTATATATTTTCTATGCATATTTAAAGAGCATCAATAATCATGTGCAAAAAACTATACATTTAGATGAGAATTTAAATATGAACACTTTAATTTGTCATTTGAACCTCTTTCTTAATATGTATAAAAAAATCAATCAAAACTTTTATCCTGTGACGAAAGGAGTAGTAAAGATTACCCTAATCCTTAAGTTAGGAAATTAACTAGTCTGATGAATCACATTAACTAACTACTCCCTTATTCCTCAAAAGATGACTAAAGATATAATTGTTTTTGTTCACAAAATAATGAGTTAAGATACATAAAGTGAAGGATAAAAATATCATTCGGTAAAGTCCATTAATAAAAAAAAATAAAAATAATCATCACTTTCTATAATCTTGTGAGGCCTCTAAAAATAAATTTAAATTTTTTTTACTCTTTTTTCTACTTTATATTATTTAATGTGTTTAAATTGTACTTTGCTCATGACGGATGGATCGAGTAAATTAGTATGAAAGTCTCTTCTTCTCATGTTTTCGTTATCATACATTGAGGTGGTGTTTGTTTACCTCTGAAAGCTCTCTTCATCTTTTTTTGTTCAGACCCAATTACTTATTTGAAAAAAAATAGTAAGTCTCTATTTCGGTAAGAGATGGAATCATATCCGGATCGGAGAGAAAAACATCTAAACTCTTTATTACAAAAATACCCTCATAAATTCAAACAAATTATCTCCTATATGTGCCTGTTCTCCAATTTTATACGGCGAGACAACGTCTTTCTTCATCTCTTCTCGGTTCTGAAGAAAGCTCTAGCCAAATCTTTTTCGTTCCAACGAAAACTCCGGCTAAATCGCCTCATGTCTCTTCTATAAGCATAAAGCTTGCTAATAATAAAATCGGATTTACCATTTATTTCCGTAGAAATTGGTTATGGAAGAAATTGATTCGGTCATCCACCGATATTTAATCCATAGAAATTGGTTAGGGAAGAATTAATTTGGCCAATGTTAATACGCTGATATTTTATGGATAATGATCTAAAGAAAGTGAGAGAAATTGGTTTTTTTTTTATGTTTTGTATTTATGGTATGAAATATATTTTATAATTAATGCAGTCTATTTATATATATAGAATACCATATCCGAAAGTAGAATCTATTTCATATATGTAGATATAATTATTTATTAATATTTTTCTACATATTAAAGTTTGTGTAAAGTTCATCCAAATATAGATTTTAATATTTAATTATATAATTAAATTTTTAAGTAAAACTAATAATTTGATTGTGTTATTCAGATATTTTAGAAAGTTTAATTACCAAACAATTTTTTAAATTTAGATGTTATTTCACTCAAATGATCAAATTTATAATTAAAATATAATAACTATTCAAATCTTAATTACTCAATTTTATCAGACATCACCTGAATATGGTTCAAATCACTATACATAATTGAGTATCTTGTTATGAATATTTTCCGTAAAAGAAGTCACTTGTGAATATCATAAAAAAATATGTTGATTTAATATAAATAATTTAGGAAATTTCAATCCATCCTTTCTAGAGAATCAAATGCCTGATTTCAAAAATACTTTTATTCATATTTTCCAAATTATTAATTGATTAAAGGATGCAATTTTGAATTAAACTTTTTGCACATTCAAAAAAAAAAATTGAGTCCACAATTTCAAATTTTGTTCCTACAATACGGATAACAAAAGAGAAAAGTGAAAAAAAAGGAAACAATATGTGATCAAAAATACTAGTATTGTTGTGCACCAAAAAATAAGAGCCTATGTCCTATCTTTTGGTGCTAAGATTTATACCAATTGTGTTACCTAAAAAGAGGAGAGCAGATCCGCTGTTTCTAAATTTTATATCTTTCTTGTGTTCCTTTATTTAAATTTTGACATATGTACTTTAATTTAATTTTAAAATTAATTAATGTTAAATAAAAGATTAGATGTCAAAATTTAAATGGAGGGATACAAGGAGACAGAAAAATTAGGGACAGAGATTATGCTCTCTAAAAAGAGCTTCATTTTGTAAAATTTACAAATACTAGATATAATTATTTAGTTTAGATATAATATTTTGTATTATCATCAAAAGAAGTGAATTTTTTTAATGGAATTAAATCTTTTTGTTAATGTGGAATGAAAAAATAAAAATAAAAACTCTCTTTATTTCACAAAATGAGCCACATCTGGCTTTGTTCATTGAAAATTTGTAAAATTTTAAAAGTCAAATTATGATTTAAGTTTATTAGAATTTCAAAACAAAATTAACAAAATTTACGTTTACTTTAAATATTAAATTTAAAAAAATAAAATATTAAAATAATTTCTTTTTATGAAACCAAAAATATATACTTGCAATTTTCTTATGACTTACGCGAGTAATATTCAAATATTTGTGCACATAAATTTATATATTCAGAGCCAATTCTGCTGTATTAATAAGAGCTTTTCCCTATTAATAAAAGAAGCCTTACTATTTATACAGCAGAAGGCTCTCTTTTCTCTCACAATTCTCTTTTAAACATGGCATCCACCCAAGAGCAACACCACCTCCCCCACCCGTATGGAACCACCGCAGCTCCACCGCCGACGCCGTCATCACAACCCAACCTCCTCTCCACGTCGGCCTCCGACGACACACTCTCCCGTCTACTTCAACGTCTCCCTCCTACACTTTCCCTCTCTCTTCCCACGCGCCGCTCATCTCCACTCGCCACCACCACCTCCCCTCCCTTCATCTCTCTCTCCGACCCAACTCCCACTCTCCACGCAGACCTCCTCTCAGCTTCCCAACTCGGATTCTTCCAACTCACTCACCACTCAGTACCCTCCCAACTCGCTCACTCAGCTGAGTCCGACTCACTCTCTCTCTTCAACCTCCCTCATGACCAAAAACAACTCCACTTCCCCAAAAACTGGCCACTCGGCTTCGAGGATGATGATGATGATGATGATGAAAACAGAACGTCTGACTCGTTCTGTTTTGACTCGTCTTGTTCTAGTGAGTCAGCCGAGTTGTCATTAACCTCTCTGCGTGAGTTCACTCGTGAAATGGAGAAGTTGGCTTAGAGGTCGTTGAAGCACTATCGTCCGCTGTCGGGTTTGAGAACCCGGCCCGAGAGGATCCAACTCGGATTTGTTCGTTGATGTGGATATCTGAAGGGTCACCGGGTAATGTACCTGCTATGACGGGTAAATTGTACCCGTATGTGGTCGGGTTACAGTATCAAATTAGGTGCCAGAAATCTACAATGTTGGCGGATTCGGGCTGGGTCTCAGTTTCGGCCCAGGTGGAGTCTATCTTGGTTACACTTGGAGATATTGCTCAGGTGAAATAGCTATTCTTTCCATCACAATTTGATTATTATTTTAAATGACACTTATTATTTTTTCTCACTATTAAAATGGACATATTTTTGTGCTAATATAATAAAAACTTTTATCTTTTGAATTGAGACAGACCCCTCCCTCCACTTTACTTTTTAGCCAATTTTTTTAATATACAATTACCGACATAAATATTATTTTCAAAAATAATAGCAGCAACACAATATTTATACGACGAATATGATTTTGTTGTTGAATGCAATATGTTTGTGAAATCTTTGAGCGTTCTAAGTCACGAGTCTATGACTAGTTATGGGTGTTGGGATGGTTTGGCTAAAGCCCGTGTGTATGAAGGGTCAATTACCTAATACATTGTTGAACTCAACACAAAAAAAGAGATAAGATCGTGTCCGCACTTTAGTGGTCAATTAACCAAAATTAACTTGATACTAACTATTCTCATCGGACGGAGTATCGGGGTCCATTTAATTTGGCGTAAGCCGCCTGCAGAATCCCACTTAAACAAAACTACTACTAATCGACAAGGATGATTGTGGCCTGTGGACATTTGATTAGTGCTTTCAACTCTTTAAACTTGTTTTGTTTGACACGACAGGTAGTAGTAGTATTCTAAAGACATTAATAAATAAATGAAATAGGATGAATTAATCCATCATCTTCAGCTGACCTGACCAATGGTTCGGTCAGTTTCTTTTTGCTCATAATGGTTAGGTGGATTAAAATGGTCAGTCAAATGTAGTGGTTTTAAAATGGAGTTTGAAGCAAGATAATTTTAGAGTCTCCAGAAATTAATTATAGAAGAAAGAGATAAGAAGAAGATAGATTGGGATTTGGGAACAGAGTTATATTTTCGTTGATATCAACTAATCTAATGTCATACATTCAGCTATTTAAAACTTTTTCGAAAATACTATACAACTTGAGAATGTATGTATCTAAACCAATCATTCTTAACTTTTAATCCTAGCCTCTATATATGAGCAGGCTAGGACCACGTGGTCCTTAACAATGTTACTTTCCTTAAACCCATTTTGTAAAGATTATTATATTAATTTGCGTGACAAAAACATAATTTACATGGTAAAAGTTTTGTCACCCTACAAATTCTGTATTTATAATTACTTGAAGCTAATCAAATTAATTACTGGGTATGGATTATTGATAGGTATGGAGCAATGGGAAGATGAAGAAAGTAAGAGGGAGACCAATGTCTTCAAGTATGGGAGATGGCAACATATCTATGACTCTCTTGCTGACCCTTCCTCTAGACAGCATTGTGTCTCCTCTTGTTCCCAAATTAATCGATTGCAGCGTCGACAATGGCGAAGATGATGATGAATATGAGGATGAAAATGAAATTATAGTAGAGGACATGAGGAAATTCAACTCCTTTTCTTTTGAGGATTACGCGTGGAGACTGTATCATGAGCGGCTTCTTCTCAAGGATCCGCTTGACAGATACCGTGCAAGCTGATATATTTTTATTTTGGGGGCAATGGTGAAGAAATGCATTAGTTTCCTACCTAGATTGATTTATTTTTTTCTCTCTTGATTCGGTGGAGTGGATGAAGAAATGTTTGCATTTGTTATTTTAACTTGGTTTTGCGATGAGGATTTGTATTTTCTGGTAGCTAGTTGTTATACTTTGAAAGCAATAGGGGAAGAAGTTGATGTTTGAGAGATTCAGATACAATTAATGTGATAAATGCTTGGACAAATCATGTTTGAACTTTCAACTTGTTTAGACCAAGAATTTCTCAGGTTTGTTTCAGTAGAAAATATATGTAATTGCATGTAGTTTTTTGCTCATCTTATAAATTTATAATGGAAATTGATGTTTCCGCATATTAAAATGATATTTTTACACGAGTCTCTCTACTCTTATATGAAGGTAGGACCCACCCACCTATGAGATGGGTCATATAAAAATATAAATTTTTTATTTAAAAATATCAGTTCTCATTCAGAATTGCTTTCATGAATCTGTTTCATTTAATGAAATAAAATTGCCAAAGCAATCAGGAAAAAACTCTAAAAATTCATTTTATTACTCAAGTTTATGCTGACATACTCTTGCGGGATTGCTGACCTTTTTTTTATATAGGGATTTTCTTGATATAACTATCATTTTGAGGGAGAAGAGTTTAAAATTTATCAACTCCAACATGAAAATTTCGAAATAATTAAAAATATATATATAAACCTTACGTCTCAAATATATATATATATATATATATATATATATATTTGAATTCGCAGTAAAAACATTAAACTCAAATGAAGTAGCCCAATTATTAGGGTAGGTAGTTCGAATTCTAAACAAGAGACGAGGGGTTATCACATTCAATCAACAAGCTTAATAACCGTGCAAAATTTAAAAACGGTTAAATCAAATAAATTTTATATATAATATTTTAATTGATTTTAAGTTAATTCAGCAGTCTAAATTTGATGACTTGATATATAGCTCATAAGTGATGACATTAAGAATTAAGAAAAAACTTATTTTTAACTAATTTATTCATTAACAAAATTACACTTTCATAAATTAAAGAAGACACTCAAATAAATTAATAAATTATATTTAAATTTAAAAAATGTAAACATAAATAAAATAAAAGTGCAAAGCAAAATCCATAGTGTTGTACTGTTGTTAGAATGGGAAAGAAAAAAAAAAAACCCACCATTGGCTTCAATCAAAACCCAAAAATAGGGGATCTGGATCCTCTATGAGGATTTTTTGTGGGGATCTTGTGAGTGTTTTGTTGTGGAGTTGACAACACATTAAAAAGGAGATCCAATAGCTCACAACTTCTTTCCTTGTTTGTGTATCAAAACGACGTCGTTTTGATAGAATTTTTTTTTACAAGTTTATAGAAAATTAGAAGCCATCAAACATCATTTACTTCGTTTGTTTGTTTCGTTTTTCCGTTTTCTTCTCCTTTCTTTTTTTGCTTCGTTTCTTGTTCTTCCTAGAGCACGCCAAGGTTTAAGATTAGCCAAATTTTAATTGTTTTTTTTTCTTTATTCAAAATTTCCCCAGATTGTTTACCCCAATTTTTTTTTCTTTAATTTTTTTCAATTGGCTTAAAGAATCACAATGGAAAATCAATTTGTTTATTAGGCTAAAAATTATCCGTTGAATTTATTTTTTGAAAAGCAAAGAATAATATTATTAGCCTTTGACAAAGATTAATAACCCTATCGATTCTAAAGCACAAAAAAAATGATTAATAAAACGTTCCAACTAGATTAGCACTCAACCCATTACAATCATGAAAAAAGTCATGCCGCTCATAACTAACAAGAATTATCAAACAAACGAAGTAAACGGCGTTTGGTGGCTTCCAATTTTCTGTTAACTTATAAAAAAAAATTACTATCAAAATGACGTCGTTTTGATACACAGAAAAAAAAAGAGTTGTGAATCATTGGATCTCTTTTTTAAGGAATTGTTAAATCTACAACACTTTTTGTTATTTTCACAACAAAAGTATCGCTGTTGTAAGACCCCAACTTTCTGAATAAAAATAAATTTTCTATAATTATCATTTTTGAATATTATGATATAATGTTATAGTTGTGGGTAATAATTATAAATTCTGCAAACTAGGCAAGTTGTTATATTATATTCGATTGGTCGGAGAATATTCGTTTAAGCAGGGAATATTCGTACAACGGCGCAATCATTGGTGGACCCCACAACAGAATTATTGTCGAATTTAGAAAACGACAAAAATATTTTATAAAAATAACGGCGGGAGTTTTACTGGTTGATATTTGTTGAACTACTTTCGGTAGTAAAAGTAAGATGTCTGGCATGGTTGCATAGTAAGAGTTAATACGGTATTGATTATTGATGCTTACGTGAGAAGTCATTCAGGTTTTGTTCAATTATTGCTATAGTAATTATTGCATAGTATCTTACGTTATTTGATTCAATTATTGTCGATATTTATTATATTATTAAAATCAATAATTGAGACGACAAAGTTATTAATATTATTATTTGCAATATTAACGATGTCTAGAAGTTCTTTCAAGGAGAGGTTTGGTCACCTGATTGCGCGCCAATAGGGAGAAATCCTTATTGGAAAGTCCCCTCTTTCCTAGGAACGACCTGGTCGATTAATATTGCGAATTATAATATTGATGATAAATATTGTTAAAAATATTGAGGGTATTTATATATATAAGTTTGTAATGTGTGTGGTGGGTAGAATATATATATATATATATATATAATATTGTGTGTGTGAGTGAAAAATGGTAGAAAAGTAGATTTTTGGTGGAAAAGTGGAATTGGTGGATTGAGTATTAGTATTATATATATGTTATGTATATGTTTGAAAAGTGGTAAGAAGGTGGGGAATTGATGTGGAATACGGAGGGAGGAAAAAAAAATCCAAGTGGTGTATATAATATATATATATATATATATATATTTATATATATATTATATTTTATTTTGTTGCTTTGTTTTTATTGGATGATGGTTTGAATTTAAACATTTGTAAGTCTCAAAGTTGTCTTCCGTGAATTACGCAACGATTGCATCCGTGGCTGCTATATTTTCGTCCGTAAAATTATCATTCGATGCACCAGTAAACTGATGTTATATATATAATATATATATAATATATATTATATTTTATATAAAAGATTTTGCTTTAAATATGGACCGTCCGATTAAAGTAAATCAATCTGGACCGTTCATAGGTTGATTACTATTCATTCCATTCTTCTATAAATAGAAGCTCATTCCTTCATTATTTCTTACGAATTCACTGAACTTTAGAGAGAGAAATTATAGAGAGAAAGAAGAAGAGTTTTCTGTTACTTCACTACTCTAATATCAAGTATTATTTTA
Source organism: Panax ginseng (assembly GCA_020205605.1). Taxonomy (NCBI): domain Eukaryota; kingdom Viridiplantae; phylum Streptophyta; class Magnoliopsida; order Apiales; family Araliaceae; genus Panax; species Panax ginseng. Next base: position 21,406,560 of record CM035130.1, on the reverse strand, counting down.
CGGTAAGGGGTATTATTCTTTTGTATTCAAGAAGAGAACTTCTGTTATTCCATTTCTTTATTGTTCTGTTGGAATAACCTGTATACGCGGGCTACCCTATACTTGGTGACATTCTTCTATTATTCTGTCTTTATTATTCTGTTGGAACATCCTGTCTATGTGTTTTACACCGGACCTGGTTCCGTCTTTATTATTATTCTATTGGAATATCCTGTCTGTGTGTTTACACCGGACCTGGTTCCATTATTTATTATTCCGCATTTATTATTCTATTGGAATATCCTGTTTGTGTGTTTTATACCGGACCTGGTTCCATTACTTATTATTCTCATTGGAACATCACGTCGATTGTGAATTTCACGACACGGTTCCGTTATTATTATTCGTTGGAATAACTCTGTCTATGCAAGCAATCCGCATGCATGGTGATTTCTTTTGTTATTCCATTAGTTATTATACTCAGTTGGTTAAAATTTTGACTTCTATACTCCATGAAATTAGTGAAATATCATTGATATTTGCGCTTCATCCAGTATTTTTCATGAAAATATTCTTCTGAGCATTCTTGAATTTTACTCTACAAAGCAGTATCACGTTGACAATTTGGACGTTATTAGTTCATGAATAACTTAATTCTTGAACTTGTTTTATTGAATTCTTATATCATTGTCATCATCCTCATGTTTATATTTTTAAAGTCATCTATGGCCTGTAGAGCATGGATGGACTTGGTATGATTATGACCAGGGATTATTCGGTATAATCATGATCGTAATATTACAAATGATGTGGTAAAAGTCCTCATTAGTAGTAGTGCATTGATGGATGATTGTTGGCATGATCATATTATTGATGAATACACACAAATATCATTGGCTGTGTAGTGCATGAAATTTGTGGTCGTGACCCTAATGAATATCCTGGTCAGTAGTGTGGGGATGATGTGGATTATTTATTTACCGAGTCTCGGCCGATAAAAGTGATGAAAACCTTTTAAATCATAAAAGATAGTAGATTTTATTCTCTACTGACTCTTTTAATGGATGGATTGCTTGTTCCATCGCAGTTAAACTTGATGTCTATTGTATTTTATCGGTTTAACATTGTTGAAGACTAACGATAATTTATTCGCATTATCTTAGTCATAATATTTTTACTAGGCTAGTTGAGCTCACCCTTTCTTTTCACCGTTCTTTCTTTAGGAAATGAGAGCGTAGTTGGGGATTTAGTCGGGGAACAGAGTGATGGTCGGGATGATAGTATTAGCTAGTAGTCCTCACTATTCTGTTAAATAATGTGACAATAAATGTAATGAGGACCTATTCTGAGAGAGGATATTGTCTAGAAGATAATATTTGTATTTAAACTCACAGCATATGTTTTGTCGTATTTTACACGACTATTGTATTATTAGTTTGTATTTGAATTTTGTACCATGTATTTGGCGACTCAAGATGGGTGATGTATACCTATTTTGGGGGCGTCACAGTTGTAGATGTATAGCGACGGTAAAAACTGTAGCTATAAGATTTATAGCGACACTTTTGTTGTGGAAATAACATTTTACGTTGTGGATTTAACAGTTCCCCTTTTTTAATGTGTTGTCAACCCCGAATCAGGATCCTCTATGAGGATTTCTCTGTGATGATCTTGTGAGGGTTTTGTTGTGGGGTTAACAACACATTAAAAAAGAGATCTAACGGCTCACAAATTTTATTAAGAAATTTAAAAAAATTATATGTAAAAATAAACGCGTTTGGTGGCTTTTAATTTTCTGTCAACTTGTAAAAAAAAATTCTTATCAAAACGTTGTGAGCCATTGGATCTACTTTTTAATGTGTTGTCAACCTCACAAAACCCTCACAAGATCCTCATAGAGAAATCCTCATAGAGGATCCTGATTCGTCAAGCCCACAGTAAAACCCTCACAAGATACTCATAGAGAAATTCTTATAGAGGATCATCCTCTTCTTTAATGTGTTGTCAACCCCACAATAAAACCCTCACAAGATCCTTACAGAGAAATCCTCATAAAATATCCAAATCCAAAAATAGAAAGCTTACTCTCAATCATTTCCTACGTCATCAACCTCCAATCATCAATCTCCCATGACATTACAAAATATTAAAAATAGCATTAGTTTTAACTTTTCAAAATATTAAAAATATACTTTTTAAAATAAAAAAATTAGCAATTTTTTTTCTTCTAAATTTCCCATTACTTTTTTAATATTTTTAAAATTTAAGATATTTTCTTCTTAAATAATTTCCCCTGAATTTTTTAATTTTTTCCCCACCATGTATTTTCACGTTGACATAAATGCGATGTACCAAGGGGCTTTCTTAGTTCTCTCACATGTTGCCTTGTCGTTAAAAGTCAAATAATTTAACAAATTTTATGACAGTTTGTAAAAAAAATTAATTCAATAAAACGAATGTAAAATATTTAATTTAATAAGACAAGTGTAAAAATGAAGGCCAAACCCAATTCTAGAAAAACATTTGTTTGAATGATGATGTTTTTTTTTTGTTTGAACAGTCCGGATCTTAAGCTCTCACCGCTTATCTAGCTCACATTGCTCACACTCCTTTACGCTCTGTTTTTGAATTTTAAAATGGACAGAAAAGAAAAGAAATGGACAAAAAAATTAAGTTTTCTTTCCAATTCTTATGTTTTTGAGTTTTTTAATAAACGGAAAAGAAAAGAAATTGATAGAAAACTTGTCCACTTTTCCTGTCAAAGTTTTCCGTCCAATATTGGCCTGATTTGGACGGAAAACAAATTGGAATAAGTAATGTTTTTATAATTCCCATATTATCCCCAACTTTTAATATAATAAATTTTAAATTACAACTCATGTCCTCAATTTTAAATTTTCTATTCTTTTCCATTAAAAACTCAGAAACAACACAAAGAAAAACTTCAAGTTTTCTATTCTTTTTTTTTCTGTTCTAAACTCAGAAACAGAGTGTTAGCGATAGACCGGGCGACGATTCGTTTCGTCGCTATATGTAGAATCGTCGTTTTAACTTTTAGTGACTGATAACATATAGCGACGGATAATATATAGTAATGGATCGAATCGTCGTCCGGTCTGTTGCTAAAGAGAGGTGAGCAAGGTAAGCTAGATAAGGAGTTAACTTAAGATCCGAATCATTTGTTTGAATGTTTGATTGACATCATAATGGACCGCTGGAAAAAAGAAGAAATTACACTTTTTCTTGGACATGACATGATGGAATGAAAAGCCCAAATTCCAATGCAAAGGCGAATGGCCCAGGCCACTATAACGCATCAAAACAAGATTGCAGTGTGAATCATATTTCTTTCCAAATGAAAACAATGTCGTACTAAATCGAATACTTATAAACATATATATGAGAAAAAAGGGGTTGGGGAGTTTTATGGGTTTTATGATTTTATTCACCTCTAGAACAGAAATTGGAATTGGCGCATCATCTTCTTGCTGCTAATTCAGCAGAGGTACTTCTCAATTTCGTTTAAAATCAATCCAATCCTTGTCGTTTCCATGTCATTTTGATTCATCCACTACTTATTTGGTTTGATCACAATTCATATCTTTCAATTGTTTCAAACAATTTATTGCCTTCAATGTAAATATATTTATGTAGGAAGTTGGAACTGGTTCATTATCAATTATGGGTACTAGCAGCTTGGAATTGAGCTAAAGCAAACCCTCTGTCCCCAATGAGGAAAAGGGTTCGAAAGAACGAAAACAAGGTGATCTCGCAATCAGACTACATATTAAAAATTGAATCTTGTAATTCAAATTGTTTTAATTGTTTAAGTTGTGAACTCATTGCTGTGCGGCACAGTAATTTCAATTGCTCTGACTTGAATGACTTCAATAAAAAACTGAATATGCCCATTTTTTATATTTCTCCTTCCATTTCTTTTTATTTGTCGATTTTGAGAGTGAAATTTGTTCCTTTTCAACCGTCGTTTGTAGAATTCAGGGAATCATTAATGACTTAGTTTTCCAAATTATCCCTATATTAAATACCAATTTGTTTCTCTTTTATTTTTCCAATGAGTATTAGAAGAGTAATATTGACATTTTATATCTAATTTGATCAATCAGACAAAGCATCAATTAAAAAGGAATGGAATGTGTACAAATGTAGAAAGTAAGAGTAGATATTCTGCTAATCAATCGCTCATTTTAGGATCAGGGAGACTGTAAATCTGAGGATTGGATTAGTCAATTGCCGGATGACATTCTTGTCATTATACTGTCTCACTTATCACTTAAGGAGGCAGCTGCTACTAGCCTCCTCTCCAGACGATGGGGGTACTTGTGGACTTGTATCACCGGATTGGATTTTGATGCGAATGCAGCTTTGGATAAAATTGCAGCAGAACCAAAGTTGCGTAGAATGGAAAGGCCAAAGTATATCAATTGGGTTAATCGGGTTGTGAGGAAGCATAGAGGTGTTACTATAGATGCCTTTAAGATTTGTTTTGATTTGGACAAAAGTTCTAAAAGAGCTATTGACAGATGGGTTAAGTTTGCAATAGGAAAGAGGGTTCAGAAGCTTGAATTGGACTTGTTAGAAAAAGGGGAGACTCTTCGCCAACCGTCACGTAACTATGCTTTTCCTCACAAGCTTTTGACTCAAGTTAAAGGGTCTTCTTTGAAAAGATTGTGTTCCAATTTTGCTAGCTTGGAGCCCTGTACATTGCTTGGGCTTAAGTCTCTTAAAGATCTTTCTTTGAAGTGTGTAAATGTTGGTGAAGAAGCTCTGGAGAATATCTTATCGAATTGTCCAGCTCTTCAATTATTATCTGTGCATGGCTCGGGAGATTTGGTAAATGTAAGAATCAACGGTTTGTCACCTATGTTGAGGTCCTTAGAAATAGTTTTCTGTTTGGGCATAGAGACCATTGAGATATGTGATACAAACCTTGTCCAATTTAGCTACTTGGGTCCGGGGATAGATTTGCTTCTTAAGAATGTTCCGAGGCTTGATGAGATTTCTATTGGCGAGGGATATTCTGGTTTGGAAAATAATGTCTTTGGCCAGATTTCATACTGTCTGAGTCAGCTAGAGGTTCTTACTTTGGACATCTATCGTCCTGAGGTTAGTAACTACAGTTGCAACGTGTTTGTTTATGTTTCTTGTTGATTCTCTGATCGCGATGTTTTGAAGTTTGAAATTGGCCATGTTTTTCAGGAAAACATTAAGCTTCTTGAATTTCCAGAAATTCCAAAACTCAAGCAATTAATATTGAAAGTTGGAGCATGGGGCGATGATAGTCTCCTTGACTTCACTTCCTTAATAGAGGCGTGTCCTTACTTGCAGAGATTTGTGTTGCAGGTGCATATTCTAGCTATATAGATGATTCTTTCTACTTATGCTTTTAAGATGTATATTGGCTAGTTTAAATAGTAGCCAGATCTTTTTTTCTCTCTCTCCCTCTTCCCCCACCCCCAAAAAAAGAAAAAAGGCAGAGGTCTAAAGCTGTTAAAGATGTACGTCTTTACCTAGATTCTTGTTTCTTGAGTAATTATCAGAAATTTATTTTGCAGTTAATATGGATGTCTCCATCTAAGACTAGAAGAAAAATAAGGCAGGCTGCAAAGTTTCCCCATCAAAATCTAAAGTTGGTGGAAATGGTTGGGTATTATGGTCGTACTAGCGATGTTGAACTTGCTGTATACTTCATTCAGAATGCTGTTGCACTTAAAAAAATTGTTATTGATCCCCGCAATCAAATTTTAGAGCGAACCCCACTAGGAAATGATGAACTGAAGAGGGAGGAAGCTGCAAGAATTCGCGCGAAGCAGCAGCTTGAAACGAAAAGGCCTCAAGGTGTGCAATTAGTAATTCTTTAAGCATATTCAGGCATCTCGTTTGCAGCTTTTCTTGGATGAAGAACATATCAACATATATACTATTTCCTTTCTAGTGTTTTGATGTTGTCTTTAAGTAAGGAAGCAGCTTCAGTTCCCTAAACCAGTGTCCTTGAGTGGGGTGGGGGGGGGGGGGGGGGTAATCGTTATTGCTTACTTTAGGTTGAGGACGTCTCATTGTGGCCACGATTTCATATTCAAAAATTTTAAGACTACATTCAAATGTACTGTCATTTCAGTATTTTATGATTATATGTAGACACTGGGTTTATCAAACATAAGTTACATAATATAGATGATTATATTTCTTGTTCTACTTTTTTTTTTTGGGTAATCTCTTATTTTAATTTTTCTTACTTTTTAGTTGAAAAGAAACTGCACTATAGACAGATATTAGATTGTTCTTACCTAGAGTCTCGTGGGCAAAATATGATGCATCAGACAGCTATCCTAGGCAGTTTTAACATACTACATAAAAACAAGCAGTCGTACTCTTAATATCAAAACAAACTTAAAATGCTTCTATTGCTACAATGAAGGCTTAATAAAAATAAACAAAACTTAAAGACCGTCTGTATCAGAAGCCAGCAAAAGAGTTGGAGGAGAGCCTGGGTCTCTGTACTAATCGGTCTGCTTCCTGCACAGGTCCTACAGACAGCTATTTCCCTCGTCAGGAGAAAAAAACACACTGCATACAATATTATGGCAGAGCAAAATTAGACAGTACTCATATTTTACAAGATTTTAATTTCTCGGGGTCCATAAAGCGATACACGCAACTTATAAACCTAAACTCATAGGTTAAATTATTCTCCACCCTGATCAGCATCTCTCTGAATCCCCAATGCTCGAATTCTGAGCTGAAGCTGAGCAGCAGCAACCATGAACTTCACTGCCTGAGCAGAGCTCAAAATCTCCATAACCTTCCCCACCGTCGTGCTTCTCAGCATATCGGCATTTCCCACCAATTCCTCCATCGGCAGCCTCAGCCTCTCCACTGCTGAGTCCTTGTCCCCTGTCCCCACCCGCCTCGCCAGCGCCATCATGGGTGGCGCAGTCACATCCTCCTGAATCCTTGCCAACTTTTTGGCCAATTCCTTTTCTTTCTTCTTTGTCTGCGCCATAACCACTTGCATTATCTGTGCTTGCTCCTTTGTCAGGTCCAAAACTGAGTCGTTTACAAGACGGAACACAAGGGACGGCTTGAACCCGGCAACCCAAAGAAAGGAAAGCTCCAAAGAAGTTAACCACGTAGGCGAAAACAAAAGGAACACATTGTCACTAGCAATTCTTGACTTGGTTTCGTAGTACTCACCATAATGAGCCATGATTCTGCTCGTTAGCTCTTTACACTTGGGCTCATCAATTTGTTGGCTGTTGCGGTTCTGTTCTGATGATTGGATTTGGTCCATTTGGAGGAGGAGTTGTTGAAGGTAGTTTTCTTGCCTAATCAACCAGCCATGAAAAAAAGCATCAAATGATTCGGTAACAATATTTTTGTTAGTTTGGTTTTCGTTAATCTTGGTCATTTTTGAACCGGTAAAATGAGGAAATAGTTTCAACCGTTGCCACGCATGAGTTACCATATATATATATATATATATATAGTTGGGGTTGGGGTGAAGGATGGAGAATTAATTAAACAAACCAATTTAGGTCAGTAAATTAAGAATCCGGAAGGATTTTTGGTATTAGGAGGGGAGGGAATATCAAATTGTAGAATGGCATTGGTTGAGCAGGAGGGGGAGGTGCAGCTAGATTCGAGTTCACGTGCGTGGCCTAATAATAACAGTAGAAATCATGAAAACATCACGTGCCACACACAATAATAACACAAAACATCAAGAAAGTGCATGTGCTTTGCAAGCTGGGAAGTGAGAACGTAGAGATCCTTTTTGGTTGGTTTAATTTTCTTGGTTTTGGCTTTATTATTATTAGGGACTCTGCTGGTGGTTTGGTATTGAGAAGATTTATTGGAATACGTGTGTCATGTGTGCGGAAGATAGCTTTGTCTATTAGACAAGCCATGCATTTGCAATGCATGGTTTTCACTCTCTCTCTCTCTCTCTCTCTAATGCCATGCCATGCCATGCCATGCCATTCCATTTTTAAAAGTGATTGCAGGCAGGCAGGCAGGCGTGTTATTGATGATCTTGGGGGTAAACGTTTGGACGAGTCTTGTCTACATCTCCAAGATAAATTTGTATTTGTATTTGTATTTGTCTGTTGTAGTAAGTAGCTTCTATCGTGTTCGTAGAGAGGCCGGCCAGGTATATAATAGAACAACAACACAACCTATGAATCATGTACCAGATTGTACGTGTTTGTCCTATGTTTCGGTTGGATATATAGATAGATGGTGCACACCCTTACCAGTATTTTCTTTTCTGGACAAGGAAGCCGATTCCGATCCCTAATTAGAACTCAATATTAATTGTATAATTTGGAACATAATATTAAATTGAAGAAAATTTGTTCAATCTCAAACATAATTTTTATAAACAAACATGACCATAAATGATTAATTTATATTAAGGTTAACATAATATCTTTAACATATTTAAGAAAGTGTGCAATTATAACTTTTAAAATGTGCAAAATCAGCACCATAAATTAATTCAATTATATCTAGTAATTTATCATATTCCATTTAAAAATAACGAACAAAATCCTACAATAAAATTAAGAGAAACATACCCGTCTTAACATCCCTTAAGCTTATTTACTAAACAAACGTTTAAAAAAAAAGAAAATGATATTTTCACAAGCGCTAATTTGATATTTTCACAAGTGGATCTCATTTTTAACTAAATCAAACCAATCCTTTGTGAAGTAAACTAATTATAAGATTTAGTTCTTATGTCCAAATTATACCCACTTGATAAATAATTAAACATCTAATTGTTTAACTTTATTTGATTAGTAGCGTTACTCAATTGAAGACAACTTTAATTTATTTAATTATTATGATAGTAATAATATTAATAATAGTAATAATATTAATAATAATTAGAAAATAGTTAGAAAATAAGTGAGAAAAATTATTTACACATAAAAATTAGGATCTAAGTCTTTCTCTCACCAGGAAAAAATTATTCTCAAAATTTCTATTATCATATTATATTACTAAATTAAGATTTTTATGAAACAAATTATACTTAAAATGTGTTAACTTTATATATAAGACTGTAAAAATTAATTTAAATTTGATATTGGAACTGCTCATCTGAATTAATCTTATAAAATTGATGTAATAAGATAAAATAGAAGTTTCAAATTGTTTATTTATTCGGAGTCTTAAGACCACAAAACATGCAAGTTTTTATCATCTTCTGATCCATCGGACAACCTAATATACATTTTATATATATGAGAAAAGACTTATATATAAAGTTTACACATTTATAAAAATCTTAAGTATAATTTGATTCATAAAAATTTTAATGTAAGTATAATTTGTTTACACATTATACTTTAAGTATAATCACTACAAGAAAGCCGGCTAATTCCGACGGAGCTATGTTCGACGGACACATTCCCTCGAAGATAATATGTATTCCGACGAATTATTCAGTCGAAGATACGTCAGTCGAAACTACTTTAATTTCGACGGATGTTCGTCGAACATATATGTATCCCATTGGCACCAATGTTCCCGCCAGCGCGAACCATGTTTTCGACTAAATAGTGTTTATTCCGACGGACTATTCAGTCAAAGATACTTTACTTACGACGAAGTTAAGTACGACGGACAGTCCGTCGAAAATAATTCTAAAACCTAATTAATCGATACGTCTTCCAGCCCCCTCGTTTCTCTAGCTTATCTCTTATTTCTCTCTTTCTCTCTCTCTCATTTCTCTAGATCTCACCTTACGCTATCTCTCACTTATTCTCTCTCAGTCTCACTTCTCTCACTGCTCTCATCTCCACCACCACCATCGCCGCCACCACCACGTACTGCCACCACCACCACCACCGGTTCCACCACCACCACCTACTGCCACCACCACCACCATGTACTGCCACTACCACTACCACTACCACGTACTTCCACCACCACCATCACTGTCGATCGGTTCCACCACCAGTAGACGCCACCAACACCGTCGGTTGAATTAAATTAAATTTAAATTAAATTAAAGTTAATTAATTTAATTTAATAAAAAAAATTAAAAATTATATAATATAATACAAGATAAAATAAAATAAAATAAAATAAAATAATTTTAATTACTTAAATCAAATTAAATTAAATTAGAACTTTTATAATATTATACAAAATAAAATAAAAAGTAATAAAAATTTAATTTAGTTTAATAAATAAAATAAAATAAAATAAAATGATTTAATTTAATTTAATTTAATAAAGTAAATTTAATACATAAATAAGCCAATTATATAATATACTACAAATAAAAATTAAAAAAAAATATAATAATAAACAAAGTATGAGTGAATGTCGAACAGTAGTCTCTATAGATTTTAAATAACAATTTTCATAAACTAAGTACCACTTACTTAGTTTATCATCATTGGCAAAATAAACTAAGTATAGCTAGAAGTGAATGTTGAACAGTAGTCTCTATAGATCCCAAATAACAATTTTCATAAACTAAGTACCACTTACTTAGTTTATCATTGGCAAAATAAACTAAGTAGCATTTGCTTAGTTTGCTACAATTTTCAATAAATGCAATAATACTCTCCCTACATATATGTACTCTTTCTTGTATGCAGGTTTCGACATAGCAGTTGCAGCTAATAGTACTCCAACTTGTTCCTCGGCAACAATTAAAAAAAAAGGGGTCGTAGTTCCTGTTTTTGTCTTATACTCGAATAATAAAGATAATTGAATTACTGCAGACATTCCTCACTGTTCCATCATAACAGATGGCAACATCTGGAAGGAGTGTCAGTAAGTTGTTGAACAAAGTTCTAGGTTAAACAACCCTCAGATGATGAACGATCACTTCTCTGCTAGAATGAATCATCTTCCCATATGAGTCCAATCCATGATATAAGCGACTTCTCACCACTTCAATTTCTCGGATGGGTAGTTCTCATGTAACGTCTCACCTCTTGTATGAGAACTATCCATTTGAGGAATTCAAGTAGTGAGAAGTCATCATATCATGGATTGGACCCATATGGGGAGATGATTCATTCCTAGCAGAAAGAAGTGATCGCTCGCTCATCTGTAGAGGGTTGCTTAAGCTGAAACTTTGTTCAATAGCTTAATGGAACTCCTTGGGGATGTTGTCATAAATCATATGATGGAGCGATGAGGAATGTTCTGCAGAATTGAATTAACTTTATTATTCGATATAAAGACACAACAGAACTACGACTTTTTTTTTTTTCGATTCACACTCAAGTAGAGATTCCACATAACAATTCTCATAAACTAAGTAGCATTTGTATAGTTTGCCACAATTTTCAATAAACTAAGTAGCATTTTCAATTATATATGTACTATACTTTGAAACTTAGAAACCCGTTTGACATACACTCAATAGGGGTGGGTCGAATCAATTCCCGATTGGGACCATTATTGATTTATGTGTCTCTCTTCACTTGGTAGGTGCAAATACTAAAAGCAGTACATTTTTTTTTTGTTATTTTGAGGATTAATCAACTGTTATCTCTATATGTTCTTCGAGTGCATACTTAGATTAAGTTATCTTAGTCTATTTCGTGTGCTTGGAGACCATGGGGAGGTGCTGCCGAAATTTTCTTGAAACTCATGAAACGTACTCAACGTGTTTGCATTAGTAACGAGACGCATCCAATAATGGGATAGAAGCCTTACCCCTGTCTTGTAGAGATACTAGGTAAATCTAATTCACGCATGAATATCCAAATTAACTTAATGCTGCATTTACGTAGTTAAAAATGTCGGTAAATCGAAGTTGGATGTACCGTTGGATACCCAGTGATGGGAGGGGATTAGTCTCAGCTTATCGTGTTGGGGTTTTAGATTTCTTGAACAAAGCACTAGAACATACGGATGAAACTCACGGAAAGATGCGATGCCCTTGTGTCAAGTGTAAAATCTGATTTAGAAGAAAGTCGACGAGATTAAATTTGACTTATTTTCTCGTGGATTTGTAGATGGGTAATTCGTATGGACTCATCACGGGGAATAAGAAGTGATTGAAAATATTGTGGAAAAACCAATTCCACGGGATTCGTACGTCGAAAACTATGATCTTGTTGAGATGTTGGTCAATGCTTATGGCCCTACTACTATTGACTGGGCTGAATATGAACCTTCTTCAAGTAGTGCGAAGCAAGTGCCAAATAATCTGATTGTTGCCTTTTACAAGTTGATATCTGAATCTGGGGTCGCATTGTATCCGGGACATGATACGAACACTAAGCTTTCTGCAGTGACGAAGCTCTTACACTTCAAGAATGAGCACGACTATAGTGAGAGAGGTTTCAACGATTTGCTTGCTAGAATTAGACAGTTCTTACCCAAGGATCATACTCTTCCTGCTAATTATTACGAAGTGAAGAAGATGGTCGAGGGTTAAATATGGGGTATCGAGAAAATCGATGCTTGTGGCGGATTGCATGTTATACTATTGGGAGGACAGAGATAAGGGGCGATGTGATATATGCACTTATCGCTACAAGGTTACAAAACGTGGGGGAAGGAGAAATATGTTCCCGTGAAAATCTTACTAGTATTTTTCCCTTGGCGAGACTTCAATGGCTATTCATGTCGTCTCATACTACCAACATATGAGTTGGCATCGAACAAGGATGTCATACTGTCGGTGACTCACCTAGCGGATGGAGATGAATGAAAGAGATTTGATGTAAATTATCCTGAGTTTGCGGAAGAAGTTAGGAATGTTAGGCTTGGCATGGCTACTGATGGCTTTTTTCCTTTTAATAATTTTAGCCACGGCAGTACTCGGTTTGGCTATCATTATGGTCGCTTATAATCTTCCACCCCAAGAATGTGCGTGAGGATCCGTATTTGTTTTTGACTTTACTCATTTTGGGGATAAAAGTCCTACAAAAGACCTTAATGTGTACATTCGACCGTTAGTGGATGAACTAAAGATGTTGTGGGAGACAGGGGTTCAGACGTATGATAAATCGATATGCGAGAATTTTGTGATGAAGGCAACCCTGTTATGGACTATCACTGACTTTCCGGCTCTTGGGATGGTTAGTGGTTGGTCAACTTATGGGAAGCTGTCATGACTAGTGTGTATGGGGGATGTGCAAGGCAACCAGTTGCAGCATGGTCAGAAATGTAGTTTCTTTAGAACTGCTCGTAGATTCTTGCCTCTTGATCACAATTACAGAAAGATGTCTGCACAGTTCAACAGAAAGATAGAGAAGAAGGGGGTTGTTGGTTGGCTGTCGAGCAGTGAGGTCTTGGAGTGAGGTCTTAGCTAATTTTTATTAGGCCAGAATTATGGCTTCGCCCTAACACTACGAAACCTAAAGCTCCATTTTGAAGACGTCTGTAAGTGGGTTAGTGGGTTGAAGCTCCCAGATGGATATGCGTCGAACATAATACGTTGTTGTAAGGTTGAACAATTGAAAATTTCTGGATTCAAGAGTCACGATTGTCATGTATTCATGCAGAAGTTGATTCCAATTGCATTTCGTGAGATGTTACCCAGAAAAGTTCTGGATGCATTGACCGAACTGTCAAATTTCTTTCAAGATATTTGTTCAACTATAATTAAGTACAGTGATGTCGAGCAGATGGAGAAGAATATTGTGCTTACCATGTGCAAGCTTGAAATGATCTTCCCTCTAGGATTTTTTGACTCGAAGGAACATCTGCCTATTCATCTGCCGTATGAACTCAAACTTGGAGGACCGGTACAATATCGGTGGATGTATCCTTTTGAGAGGTAATATATAAAGCGCTAATTGCTTTCTATCCTCGCTTATATTAATAATACTTCAATTTGTCTGCATATTATTTATCGTAGGTATATGCGCCGATTAAAATAAAAGGTCAAGAACAAAGCTCGTGTAGAGGGTTCTATTGCTGAACGATATACAGGGGAAGAGCTTGTCAACTTCTGCTCATTGTATTTTGATGATTTTGTCTCAACGAAGCACAACCGTTTAGGAAGGAATGAGGTTGTTGGTCCAATGACTCATGCTGATGATGAGTTAGCTGTATTCACAAATTCGGCTAAACCATTTGGCCTTGAGACTCTGACTTACTTAAGCGATAAAGAGTTGAAGATTGTATCTACATACGTGCTTCTAAATATGCCCGAAGTATCATCATACATCATGTAAGTCTAAGCTTATTTGCTCCAGTTAGTACAATTTACAAGTGTAGTCATCTCTATATATGTTAAAGACATTTTACTAATATCGCAGTTCATTCGAAGAGGAAGCGTATGCTTCTAACCCAACTTTTATTGCAGCAGAATTGGAAACATTCACTAATGTTAATTTCAACAAATGGTTTAAGAAAAGGTTTGAAGCGGAGAATATTTTCGAAGCGTTTTATAGATGTCATCCAAGGACCTTACAAAGTTGTTAGTTCTTTTCCGGTTGCAGATCGTGAATGGGTACTGATTTAGAGTCGATGACTTACATGAACTCACATCACCAATTCGGGGTTGTGGTGTTAGGAAGCTGCTATCAAGATTCTGAGTCCAATTACTATAGTCGTTTACAGGATATAGTTGTGCTCAATTATCACGGCGGCAAAAAGGTAGTTACATTTAAGTGTAGCTGGTTTGATACTGAAAAGGTGGTTAAAGTTTATCATAATAGAATCACAACCGTGGAAATTAAGTCGGTGTTAAAGTCTGATGACGTGTACGTGTTAGCAAGTCAAGTGACTCAAGTGTATTACGCTCCTAATGTTGTAAATACTCAAAGCCCCTGGTACACAATAGCCACTACTAAAGATGTGGAGAGTACTTATTTGGTATGGATTGCAAGAAGATGTGAGCAACCCATTGGCCGTAGTGTTCCATGCTGAAGATGTGGAGAGTACTAATGTCATCGACGTACCTAACGATGAGGATGTTGAGGCCAACGTACACATGAATGATTATGTAGTCGTTGAGGATGATAATGATGACGAAACTGATCTCGAAACTGAGGATGAGGAAGATACCAAATCCGAGAATGATATACACGTTGATTCTGATGGGTTTGATGACGTGCGTAATTGAAAATGAGCTTTCATATTAGTACTTACCACATATTGTTACACCTTACATATTCGTAATCTACCAATTTTGTTATTGCAGTAGGATATTCATGGCTAGACATAGCGGTGGAGGTCTCCGAGGTGGTGGGTGATCCGGTACTGGAGACGGTAGCCACGATGAAGGCTCTTCTTCAGATGCGAGTAAGTTATCTTAACTAGGATTTAAATATATCTCAGGCTGCATTAATTATAATGATTATTGAAGTACTATGTTAAATACAATTATTATAGAGATGCCTGTCGACGACATAAGAGGGACGAACCCTCGGTAGATTTTGGTCGTCCGGCGGCAATTACTGCCACTGATACAAAGACCGGTGGATGTCGTTTTCCAGCAGTAAGTGTTAATATATTCGTACTATTTTTATCAGTTATTGCAAAACACAATTCACATAACACATATTGTTATACTATTTTTGTAGTATACTAGACCCGGTGGCTAAGCACACCCTACACGCAATTTGTTTAACGCATCTCCCGAGAGGGTGCATGCGGTGCGGTACAATGCCACTTTTATGCAGACCGTCTTGCGGGAGTTTCACGTAAGTTAAGTATATTATCACTACATAGTTGTATTGGGATAACGAAATCAATTGTTCTTAATTTTAAATAATCTTTTGTTATAGGTTTATTATCGATTTGACCCGAGCATCTCTCAGTCAGCTGGCGATGATGTGATTGAGCATCACGTCGCTACAAATTACTCTGGATGGCTGTATGAGATGCGACAGAAGGCAGCTCGGGCAGTTGTGGACCAGCTCGAGACCACCATCAGAGATCATCAGTCCCGCATAGTCTTCGATTTAGCATGGAAGGCTATGTGTGCGCACTGGGAGGCTGATGACTTCAAGAAAAAGTCTGAGCAGGCGAAGAAGAACCATGGTCAGCTCTGGATAGTACACACCACTGGTTCTCAGTCGTTCGAAGAGGCGAAGACCGTAAGTGCGTTGTATTTAGTTATTTATGTGTCAAGTTCTCACACAAATACTTAAGACCTATTTTATGAATGTTTGTATTAGGCATTGGGGAGGACCTTGGGCTGAGATCCTACCATTCTAGAGTTTTGGGATCGAGCCCACACGCCTAAGGACGAGCGTGCTTTGTCTCAGGCAGCTTTAGCTATACGGGTAAAAATCATCTTACTATTTAGCTTTTAATAATATTCAATCGTAAATAAAATGATATAATTAACATATGTATACGAAATACGTTACAGGACAGATTTCAGAGGCTTCGGGACGAGCGTATAGCTGAGCTAGAGACTATTAGGAGGGGTTCTGAGTCGTTAGATTTCGCCACCCCTCTTCCCGATATTGTATTAGATCGGGATGAGGAGCTGAGACTATGGGTCGCGTCTCAGGATCCCCCTACTAGCAAAGACTCGACAGATATCGAAAGTGTCAGTCGCCGAGGATACCCGATATACACTTCCTAGAGGTAATATTTTTTATGTTTCACTTAAATTATCCGAATTTATCACATTATATAAATTATTATTAGTAATCGAATTTGTATCTCTTTATAGGCTCCGGCCCGCTGCCACGTCGAGAGCACATGTTGGATCATCTCACACGGCACCTATTGATGACGATATCTTCCGTGGTGATAGGGGCCGGTGTCGGATAAAGTTCCATACCGATCCGGTGTTTTGCACGTCGTGATTGCCTTCCGATTCTCATCTTTACCAGATTGCTCAGATATTATAACAGGGCCTCTCTAGAAAGTACGGATTACCACGGAGCGATTCGACGCTGAGCAGCCGAGATGCTCTCGGATGGTGATTACCCTCTTGGAGGAGGCTTTTTTCGTCCGCCCCCACCTACTCGGGTATTCTTATTATTTTATGTTTTTCAATTAAGGCTAGTTTGTTAATTCTCTCTCACACACACACACACACACACACACATATATATATATATATATGGACTAATGATTTATATTTTTGATTCTATCAACAGGGGGCGATGGCGAGAAAATTTGGTGATGATGAAAGCAGAGAGACGAGGGTGATTTTCATACACGTAAGCAGGCGTCGTTCACCTCCGCCTGATGATGATACTTTTACTAGTTTATAGTTCATTTGTAAGACCCCAAATAATTAATAAATGAAATTTAATTTCCTCTAATTATTATTTTGAAATAGTAAGGGTTGATGTGATTAACGTGGATAGTTATGGGTAAAATACGCAAATATTTCAAAATAAACAAGTGGTTATAAAATATTCATTGTTGTCGGGGAATATTTAAATTTGACGGTAGCAGACCATGTGTGGGCCCCATAACTGAAAAGCGATTGGAGAAAAAAACGACAAATATAAGTTGTTTAAAAATAACTGCAGTAGTTGTTACCGTTTTAATTGTTGGAATAATTGGTTAAAAACACAATAATACGCGTTGTTGAAAGCAAGAAGCACACAGTATTGCACCAATTATTGACTCTTACGTAAGAAAGCACTACTCAATAATGGTTCTGAGAATTCTTCGCTCGAAGATTTTATTGGTTCAATAATTGTTGCGTTGATATTTTACATTCTTTGTTGTTTCAATAATTTTCATTACACATGTATTTTTTATTATCAAGCAATAATTCATATTATCTGAATAATATTATTAAATAACATTATTGGCAATGTCTAGAAAGTTACATCTCAAGGAGAGGTTTGGTCACCTAATTGCTTGCGCCCAAGAAGAGAGAAATTTTATTCGAAAGCCCCATCTTTCGTGGGAACTGCCGGTTGTCAATATTGTGATTCTTGTAATATTATTTGTGAATAATTAATTATTGATTCATATGATGAGAAAAATATTGATTTTATGTGGATATAGATGGAGAAAATTTTTAATGTGACAATTGTTGAAAATTGAAATTTTATCTTTTTCTGATAAAATAATTCATTTAAATATATATATTATTATATTTTAATAATATAATAATGGTGATATTTTTACAACGAATGTGGGATATATGAGTATACGAGGAGGAAGAGTATTTTTGTTGCAATAAATGTTTAAAACATGTCGGTGGACCCTATTTATTGACTGAAATTTGATTATAGCCTCTAAAATCACCCGTTTGTGGATTTCGGTCAATTTCTATTTGGAATTTGGAAAAACTTTCTTCTGAAAAGTTGTAGAGAATTGAATTTCCTATAAAAACTCGCGAGATTTGAATTTTCTGACAAAAGGGCTATTTATCGTGAATTATTGAAGTTCCGAAGCTCTGAAATAATTGATTTTTGGAAGTTTAAATTATTTTAAATAATAAAAACATTTTTAACAAGGTAGGTGTGACCACTAGCATGGAAAAAGAGTTGAGATCAGATTGCCCAAGGTGTGCGTGAAGATTATATATATATATATTAATATTTTAATAAATTTTCTGCTTTGGTGTTCTAAGCATTTTCCTATAAATAGGGTGCTTGGGTTAGAATTAAAATTACAATTTTAAGCTGAAGTTTTTTCTCTCTATATTATCGGCGTATTCTTGTGAATATTTTGAGTATACTTTGAGTATTGCTATACGGTGAAAGTTCAAGTTATAGCTTTATATCCAAAGATTCCAGTTAAAGACTTGTCTTTCCGAGGTAAGGGATATTATTTTTTTCGTAATGATATTATTTCTTCAATATCATTATTTGAAATATTGATCTGAAGGTTTTATCAAATTTGGAACTTTTGGTGTCTGAGTTACTATTCACGTATACGACCTTTATTCACGATATCTGATCTTATTCACTTAATATGGCACTATTCATCGAAAAATGAAAATTTTTCTTTTTCGTCCAAAATATCTATTCTGGATACTAGCTTTGATTGTATCCATGTTTTGATCATTCTTGAATTTTACACCACTATGATTATTTTTGAGGTATTTTTGGACGTGGAGTACGAATCCTTAATCCTTGTCATTTTGTTTCACTGGATTCGTTTCTTTAAAAAAAATATATATATTTTTCATCATCCTCAGTCTTAAATGATGATATTATTGAATATCTTTGGCTTTGTAGTGCAAAGATGAATGATTTCGATGAATATCTTTGGCTCGTAGTGCAAAATGAATGATTTTCGATGAATATCTTTTGCCCGTAGTAGCAAAGATGAATAGGTGTTTAGATGAACATGATTAACTTGGTGAATGTCCATGGCACGTAGTGCAAGGATGAATATATGATTCCGTATATATATTGATTGATGTTACAGGATAAAAATATTGATGATGGATCGTTAAATTCATAGATATTAGTAGATTTCATCCTCTACGTAACTCTTCTATGAATTAATATTTTCATTCATGCAGTATTGATTTAAAACTTGTTGTCTATTGTATTCTATTAGATTTTTTTTCCCTGTTGAAGACTAACGATAATTTGTTCTGTATTATCTTAGTCATAATATTCTTTACTGGGCTAGTTGAGCTCACCCTTTTCTGTTTTTTTTTTAAAATTTAATGTGGAAGTCATGTTGTTTTCTTTTTCTTCTCACATCTTATTTTTCCATGTTAGTTTTTTGATTTATATTTTTTTTTTACACAAACATGTAGGAAAAAAAATTAATGTCCATCCAATTTTTTAACAAAGTGGTACAATTTTGAAATTTTTATTAGTACAATAGGTTAATTGCATATTTTTAAAATTTAATGGTTTAATAAATAAAAAATGTCAACTATAATGGGGAAATTCTTAATTTTAACATTGTATTGTCAAAATAATGGTGTTAATTATTCAGCAGCTTTGAAAGTTTTCCATCTTAATTTCGTTGTAATTAGGGAATTGATAGTTCCACAAGAAAAATTGATATTTTCACAATGCTCTTCTTACATGAATAGTAAATAAGACCCACATTCATGTGAGTGAGACGTTATGAAAATATCAATTTCCCTTGCGAAATTATCAATTCCCTATAATTATTATGAGTTATTAACCTGTCATTATTATTATTATTATTATTATTATTATTATTATTATTATTATTATTATTGATAAATAATTAAAAGCGGAATTGTGTATGGCCTCTTTTTTTATAAGACCTCTCCGGCAGAGTATTAATTAGCCATTTTAAATTTCCCAAAAAATGTGCTCCTCCATTCGATGTTTTTTATTTTAATTTTCTTTTCTACAAAGTTGTTCAATCATTTGTAAAAGCTGTGGACATTTATCATAGAATGAATTAAATAAACCCCCTGCTGATACGTCTTGTTGAAATAAACAACCTTGCTTAATTGTTGAGTCTCCTTCGCAATTTATCATAATTTACAAGGACTTGGGGTATTTCTGATAGAAAAATATTCAGAAAATAGTTTTTTTTTTATATAAAAAAGATAACAATAAAATCAAGATCATTTTTATGACTTTATGCGAAATACCAAAGATCCATAGCAAGTATTTGTTATGGATCAAAATTGGGCATATAGCATCATATCCGTCCATTCCATTAATCAAGAGCACAGATTTAAAAATAAAACACTATTTACGCCAGACGAAGTAGCGGAGCATGAAAAACAACAAAGACCATCCGCTAGTTGAACTAGCGGAGGCTGGACAAATACTGTGACGCCCCCAAAAATAGGTATACATCACCCATTTTGAGTCGACAGATACATGATACATAAATTCAAATACAACTTAATTATACAACAGTCGTGTAAAATACGACAAAATACATGCTGTGAGTTTTAATACAAATATTATCTTCTAGACAATATCCACTCTCAGAATAAGTCCTCATTACATTTATTATCACACTGTTTTACAGAATAGTGAGGACTACTAAGACACCATCTCGGACCATCATTCCGTTCTCCGACTAGTCCCGGCTACGTTCTCATTTTCTGAAGAGAACAGTGAAAGAAAGGGTAAGCTCAACTAGCCCAGTAAGAAATATTATGACTAAGATAATGCAGAATAAATTATCATTAGTCCTCAACAGTGTTAAACTGATAAAATACAATAGACATCAAGTTTAACTGCAGCGGAACATGCAATCCATTAAATCTTGACAGGTACCTCTTCATACGTTAAGTCTTCGGCTATCTCGTCTGATTCTAACTCAATAATGTGGTTCGGGTCGTCCACATATTTACGTAACATCGATACACGAAAAACGTTATGAACACGCGTCATACTTGGCGGTAAAACGAGTCTATAGGCCACAGTTCCTACTCGATCGAGAATTTCAAATGGATTAATAAATCGAGAGTTTGAGCTTTCCTCACATCACTGATTCTCGCTTTTGAAATAACAACTTCTTGCATCTTCTTCTTCATATTCATCAACTCCGATGTGTAGCCTGAGCGATTTTAACTTTATCGATAAAAGTCGATTATACTCGTATATCATCACGTGAGTACCTAGAGTTTTCATCTCCATCTCTAATATTTGTAAGTTATATGAAATGAGTCTTTGACAATATCGTACTCAGATCAGATAACGATCTTTTACTCAACACGTCACTACCACGTTTCGCTTTTCCGAGGATGGTATGGTCGAACATGTGCGAAATGAGTCTCCTATTGAGTTCTTCAAGCTCTTTCCACATTCCTTGCTCCATTCGAATTTTGTATCTCTACGAGTCAACTGCGTTAATGGAGTAGCGATTCGAGAAAATCTTTCCACAAAATCTTCGATAATAACAACTAAGAATGAAAAGCTATGTATTTTGATTATCGACTTAGGTTGTTTCTCAATCGTGACTCATATCCCAATCATGGATAAGACGTCACAATGGCGCCTATCGATTTTTACTACCATACGAATATAACGCCCCTCATAGAGTCCGTCCGGCGGTGCATTCCACAAAAGAAGTCACCAGATAGAGGCTCGGATACCAACTTCTATAGTTGGGTTTTTAACTCCTGAAATTCAATAAGAGCCATTCGATATGAGATTTTAGAAATGGATTTTGTACCGGATTTAAAGTCGATATAAATTCAATATAACGCTCTGGGAGTAGGCCAAGAAATTCTTCAGGAAATACGTCAGGAAATTTACTAACAATAAAAATATCATTCAAATCTGACGTATTTTTGTTCAAGTCCATGACATGGTTAAGAAAGCTTGACATCCGTTTTTTAATAAACGAATGGCTTTATGGCTTGATATGAAAGAGTTTGACTTCAATGGTTTGGTTGCTTGAATTCGAATAACAGATTGCTTAGGAATATGAAAACTAACAACCTTACGAAAGCAATCAATTTTGGCATGATGAGTAGTTAACCAATCAATCCCTAAAATCACATCAAAAGCAAGTATCTTTAAAGAGATAAGATCAACAGGTAATGTGATGGTGCCAACCTGAATCAAGCAAGATTTCTAAATAGTGGATGAAATGAAAGTTTCTCCTAACGGAGTCTCCACAGATAGGTCAAAGTCTAATTTCTCCGGAGTCAAGTTTAAACGTTGAACGCAAACAAGAGAGATAAAAGAATGGGTAGAACCGGTATCTAATAAGGTATAAACTTCGCAAGAATTTATAATTAACTAACCCGTGCCAACTTCGTTCAGGTTCCTCGCATTCTGACTGGTCACGACAAACGTTCTTCCAGGAATCGTTGACTTTGTCTTTTCCATATCCGCCTTTGGTGCCACCATTCCAGCTGGACTTGATTTCGCTACAGGACAAAATCGAGCTATGTGACCATCGTTTCCACAACTAAAACATACCTTGGAAGGCTTTGAACAGTTTGACCTTATATGTCCCTCCTCTCCGCATCTGTAGCATCTAACTGGCGATCGTTCTCTTCCCCTAGAATTTGTTGTTGGTGCTGATGCTACTGCCGACGTCTTCCCATCATCGTTAAATCTTTCTTTTTAGATTGGACATCTCTTTCCATAATATCAACGCGTCGTATGCGGCTTTTTACCCATGCATCACTCATTCTCACTGTTCGTTTATTTCTTCTTCAAATCAGATTTCAGCCTTTTATCATCTTATACTCGCCAAAGAGTGCTTCATTCAAGCATCACATATCGGGTAACACAAGCTTGAATCGTTGCATCCTTTTGCTCCACGATCGCTCGCAATTCTTCAAATTTCGCTCTTCTAACTCATGAATATGATTTTGCAATTCTACGTTTTGATCATAAAATACCTCTAATAAACTCTCCCTGCACCTCTTCTTTCCTCTTCTTCCTCACTCTCAATTTACCTACCTCTGCGACTATCTCTAAAAAGTCAACTATCAATTCTTCACTCACCACATGGATATCTCTAATTCCTTCTTCGCCTGACATCACATTATCCTAGTTGGTGAGTAGAGGTGTCTCCACGATCTCATTCACTCCATTGTTAACGTTCTCAGCAGCCATTCTTAAAAACTATCATAAAACAAGGGTTAATTAAACAAATTAATAAATCACATAATACCCCTATATTATGACCAACTAACAAATAAGCTTAGGTATGACACACTTTAGCGAATGATTTACTCGCTCTCCCTCCTAGCTTTATTCCTCGATCTCCATGGAGATCATATCCCTAAGCTCGATACCAACCGTGACGCCCCCAAAATAGTTCCATTCCACCCAACCCATTCTCGAGTCGTCAATAACATGGTATGTAAATAACTACAACTTTATTAATACATTTGTCGTAAAAAAATACTTACAACCTATATACTATGAGTTTAAATACAAATATTGTCTTCAGACAATATCCACACTCAAATAAATCCTCATTATTGATACAAGATTTTCTGTAATAGTGAGGACTACTAAAATAGCTATCTAGAACCATCACTCCACACCCCGACTAGTTCTCGCTTTATAATCTCGTTTCTTGAGAAGAAAAATGGAACAAAAGAAAAGGGTGAGCTCAACTAGCCGAAAAAGAATGTTATGACTAAGATAATGTACAACAAATTATCGTTAGTCTTCAACAGGAAAAATCGATAGAATCACAATAGACAACAAGTTTCAGATCAATATTCATAATGAAATAATAATTCATAGAAGAGTTACGTAGATAATGAAATCTACTATAATCTATGAATTTAATGATCCATCATCAATATTTTATCCTCAGTAACATCAATCAATATTCATCTCAAATCAAATATTCATCTTTGCACTACAGGCCAAAGATATTCATCAGTCGGTCATGTTCATCTCAACACCTGTTCATCTTTGCACTAAAGGCCAAAGATATTCATCAGTCGGTCATGTTTATCTCAACACCTGTTCATCTTTGCACTACGGGCCAAAGATATTCATAAGAAAATCAACCTTCTTTACAGGCCAAAGATATTCAGTAACATCATCATTTAGGACTGAGGATGATGAAAATAATTTTAAAGAAAACGAATCCAGTGAAACAAAAGAACAAGTATTATGGATTCGTACTTTAAACAATCCGAGTTCAAAAATACTTCATAAATAATCATACTGAAGTAAAATTCAAGAATGATCAAAACATGGATACAATCAAAGCTAGTATCCATAATAGATATTTTGGACGAAAAGGAAAAATTTAATTTTTTGTGAATAGTGTCGTATTCGTGAATAGTGCCGTATACGTGAATAGTAACTTCGACACCAAAAGATAGAAATTTCACAAAAAACATCATCATGTTTCGTGAATAGTACTCGTGAATAGTAACTCGTGAATAGTAATTCATGAATAGTAACTCCGACATAAAAAAGTTCTAAATTTGATAAAAAGTTCCAACCAATATTTCGGTATAATGATATTGAAGAAATAATATCATTTACGAATAAAATAACATCCCTTACCTCGAAAGACAGTACTTCTAGTTGAAACACCAGATATAGGCTATGACTTGAACTTGCACCGTATATCAACACTCAAAGTATACTCATAAGAATACGCTCAATATATCGAGAGAGAAATAGAGAGAAAACTTCAGTTTCTGGTGTGATTTTCAATTCTAACCTAAACACCCTATTTATAGGAAAATGCTTAGAACACCAAAGTAGAAAATTGAATATAATATTAATATATATATTATAAATTCCTTAGCCCACCTTCTTAGATCTGAACTCAGCTGATTTTGCACATGTTAATGCAGCCCACCAAGTAAAAAAAAAACGTTTTTCTTCAAATAAATAACGAAAACTTCCAAAAATCAATTATTTCGGAACTCCAGAACTTCAATAATTCACAATAAATATCCCTTTTATTAGAAAATTCAAATCTCGTGATTTTTTATAGGAAATTCAATTCTATACAACTTTGCAGAAGGAAGTTTTTCCAAATTCCAAACAGAAATTAACCGAAATCCACAAACGGACGATTTTACAGGCTATAATCAAATTTCGGACAAACATTTAATGCCACAAAAATACTTTTCCTCCTCATATACTCATATATTCCACATTCATTGTAAAAATATCACCATTAATATATTATTAAAATAATATATTTAAATG
>CM035130.1:21190209-21380957 GCA_020205605.1 Panax ginseng | reverse complement strand
CACATTAAAAATTTTCTCCATCTATATCCTCATAAAATTAATATTTTTCTCATCATATAAATCAATAATTAATTATTCACAAATAATATTACAGAATCACATTATTGACAACAGCAGGTTCCCGTGAAAGAGGGGCTTTCAATAAGGATCTCTCATTCTTGGCGCCGCAATTAGATGATCAAACCTCTCCTTAGATGTAACTTTCTAGACATTGCCAATAATGTTATCTAATAATATTATTCGAGATAATATGAATTATTATTCGATAATAAAAAAAATGCGTGCGTTGACAATTATTAAAACAACGAAGAATACAAAATATCAACACAAAGAATTATTAAATCAATAAAATAAAAAATCGAAAGCAAGTAATTCATCGTAACCATTATTGAGTAGTGCCTTCAATAATTGGTGCAATATCGTGTCTTCCATCGTGCAACAACGCGTAGACATCGTGTTTTAAACCACGGGTATTCCAACAAAGATTGATGGTAACAACAACTTATTCTTTGCTTTTTTTCCTCCAATCGCTTTTCCGTTATGGGCCCCACACATGGTCATTCGCGTCGTCGTAATATTATTCCCGACAAAGCATTTAATATTCCACGACCAAACGAATATTCCCGACAACAATGAATATTTTATAACTACTTGCTTATTTGAAATATTTATGCATTTTACCCATAACTAACCACATTAATCAAATCAACCCTTACTATTTCAAAATGATAATTAGAGAAATTAAATCTTTATTTATAAAAAGTTGGGGTCTTACAGACAGGATGTTCTAACAGAGTAAATGAATAATAAAGACGGAACCAGGTCCGACGTAAACGCACAGACATGATATTCCAACAGGATAATTAAGACGAAATCAGGTCTGGCGTAAACGCACAGATAGGATATTCCAACAGAATAATAAATAATGGAGTAACAGAAATATTTCACCAAGTATAGGGTAGCCCGTGTATACAGGTTATTCCAACAGAATAATAAAGAATGGAATAACAGAAGTTCTCTTCATGAATACAAAAGAAATAATACCCCTTACAGGTACAACAAATAATATCCTTTACCTTTAAAAGAAGAGTATCTCAATTGGTAGAGGCGAGAATATACTCGAAGAAAACTTGCACTACTGTTTCAAAGCTTTCTTAAACTCCAAAGAAATCGCTTCAAGATTATAGAAGAAGAACTCTCTATAGTTTTCTCTCTAGAGTTTCAATTGAATTGAAAAAAAATAATGAAGGAATGAGCTTTTATTTATGTAAGAATGGATCGTGCATAGTAACTAATTCATGAACGGTCCAGATTGATTTACTTTTAATCGAACGGTCCATATTTAAAGCAAAATCTTTTAAATAAAATATAATATATTCTATTTATAATCTAATAAAACGAATAAATTTATAAAAGATTTTTTGTTTTATATAAAAAGTTTTTCTGTTTTCTTACGTTAATAATACTAATAAAATAAAATTTCATCATCATTATTATTATTCACACTATTAATCGACCGGGTCGTTCCCGAGAAAGAGGGGCTTACCAATAAGGATTTCTCCCTATTGGCGCGCAATTAGGTGACCAAATCTCTCATTGGCAGAACTTCTAGACATCGTTAATAATACAAATAATAATATTAATAACTTTGTCGTCTCAATAAAATATCGACAATAATTGAATCAATTAACGTGAGTTACTATGCAACAATTACTGAAGCAATAATTGAACAAAACTAAGTGACTTCTCACGTAAGCATCAATAATCAATACCGTGTGCTACTATGCAACCACGCGTATTATTGTACTTTTACTACCGAGTAGTTCAACAGTATCAACGGTAAAACTTCCGCCGTTATTTTCATAAAAATATTTTTGTCATTTTCTCAATCCGACAATAATTACATTGTGGGGTCCACCAATGATTTGTCTTGTCGCATTTAATATTCCACGACCAATAGAATATTATATAAAAACTTGCGTACTTTTGCAAAATTTAAAAATATTACCTACAACTATAACATTATATCAAATTTATTCCATAATATTCAAAAAAAATGATATTTATAGAAAATTCATTTTTATTCATAAAAGTTGAGGTCTTACAATCTCCCTTCTTATGAAATTTCGCCCTCGAAATTAGTGGGTATACACGGTATGTCGAAGAGGTAAGGATACCTTGATTTCATTTGATTCTAACTCCCGTGTCATTTCCTCAACATCGTGGTTCCTCCATAACACTTTGACTTGAGGTATAACCTGGAGCGTAGAATATGTTCCTTTTATCCAAGATTTGAATAGGAACCTCTTCATACGTTAAATCTTTCGCTATTTAAATCTGGTTCTAACTCAATAATGTGGTTTGGGTCTTTCACATATTTACGTAACATGGATATATAAAAATGTTATGAACACGAGACATACTTCAAGCAGAAAGCGAGTGTATAAAGCTACGATTCCAACTCAATCGAGGATTAAAAATGGGCCAATAAAATCAAGGACATTTCCTCTCTTCATCAATTCTTGCTTCTAGAATAACGCCCTCTTGAACCTTCTTTTTCTTTTCACATTTATCAGCTCTGAGTATGTAGCATGAGCGGCTTTAACTTTATCGCTTAAAGTCGATTCTAATCGTATATTCTTTATCTTCACGTGGGTCCCTAGAGTCTTTAACTTTATCTTCATCATTTATATGAAATGGGTCTTTGTGTTAACAACATCGCACTCGTAAACACATATGATCTTCTACTCAATGCGTCAGCTACCATGTTCGCTCTTCCACAATGATATTGAATGGTACGATCGTAATCTTCAACAGCTCGAACCAACATCTTTGGCGCATGTTACGTTCGTTTTGGGTGAAGAAAATATTTGAGGGTTTAAGAAATGGGTTTTGTACTGGGGTCAATACAAAATTCGATTTCACGCTTTAGGGGTAGGCTAAGAAGTCTTCAAGAATACGTCAGAAAATTTATTAACAATAGAAATATCATTCACAACTGTGACTCTCATCCAAGACTTGGATAACACGTCACATTGATACCTATCAACTTGTCATCGTTATTCACAACGCCCCCACAGAAAGTAAAGCGGTGCATTCCACACAAGGAAGTCAACAACGAAAGGACCGGGGCTCTTTACTTATGGCTTGATATGACAATGATTGACTAGTGGTTTGGTTGCTTGAATTCGCAAAACAGGTTGGTTAGGAATATGAAAACTAACAACCTTACTAAAAGTATGATGAGTAGTTAACCAATCGATTCCTAAAATCACATCAAATGCAAGTATTTTCAAAGAGATAAGATCGACAGGTAACGTGAAAGTGTTGATTTGAATCAAACAAGATTTATAAATAGTGGAGGTAACAAAGGTTTCTCCCAACTGAGTTTCAACAGATAAATCAAAGTCTAACTTCTCCGGAGTTAAAATCAAACATTGAACACAACTAAGTGAAATGAAAGAGTGAGTAGAACCGGTATCTAACACGGTATAGACTTCACAAAAAATTATGATCAACTTACCC
Source organism: Panax ginseng (assembly GCA_020205605.1). Classification (NCBI taxonomy): domain Eukaryota; kingdom Viridiplantae; phylum Streptophyta; class Magnoliopsida; order Apiales; family Araliaceae; genus Panax; species Panax ginseng. The sequence continues at coordinate 21,377,432 of CM035130.1, read as the reverse complement.
ATGATAATTTTATTCAGGTTCCTCGTCACGAAAAAAAATGCTCTCTCTTAAACTACCGGCTTTGGCTTGTCTGGGACATCCTTTGGCATCACCATCTCAGCTGGACTTGACTTCACCATACGAAAAAATTGAGCTAAGTGACCTTTTCTTCCGCAATAAAAACACGCTTTGGATTGCTTCGTACAGTTTGGACGGATGTGTCCCTCTTGTCCGCATTTGAAACATACGACCGGTGGTCGTTCTTCTTCCTTTGAAACGGGTGCTGGTGCTGTTGTCTTTCCATCATTATTGAACCTTCTCTTCTTGAAATTTCCACTTCTATTATCTTGGACATGATTACCACCGAAGTGGTTACCATTCATGGCATGATAATTTCCCCCACGATGGTTATCATTGTTCCGATGACCGTTGCCACCGGTATGATTATTATCGTGTTGTTGGTCGTTGCCTTTTAGTTGTGCTCCAATAACTGAGCCCTATTCATAACATCTGAATATAAACAAAGTTTGTGAGAAATGAGGTATTGACGTATATTGGGTTTCAAACCTCTTAGAAACATTCGCGTCATTCGCTCCTCATTATCAACCAAATGGGATGCAAACCGAGACAACTCGGCAAACTTAGCCTTGTACTGCGACACGGTCATATTGTTTTGCTCCAGCTTGATGAACTTCACCTCTTTCATGTGACGAATACTTTCGGGAAAGTACTTTTCATTGAACAGCTCTTGGAACTTCTTCCAAGACATCTTGAAAAGGCGTCGATCTGGGGTAACGCTTTTCTGATTCCCACCAGTAATCTGCCTCTTCACGCAACATAAAGGTGGCAAATGGAACCTTTTACTCCTCTGAGCATCCCAAGACATCAAATATCTTGGTGATCTGCTTTAACCACGTCTCCGCCTTAAGTGGTTCTGGCTTTCCCAAAAACTCTGGTGGTCTCAGCTCCTTGAACTTCTTAGCGGTGACCGACCGTGGGTTGCCATTATTTCCACCTATACTTTGAACATGAGTCTCTCTTACCTGTTGTTGCATGAATTGCATAAAGCCTCTGAACATTCCATCGTTCATTATTTGATCAGTGTTGTTGTTTGCCTAAGGATTGTCGTCATCCTGATGCACATTATCCTAATTATTGATATTTAGAGACTCAACGGTCTTCTGTGCTCCATTGCTATTCTCAACATTCTCGGATGCCATTTTCAAACACTGCCACAAAACAAGGGTTAATTAACATATCACATACTATCCCTATATTCTGACCGACCAATTAAATACCAAATAAACTTAGGTAGGTCATACTTGCGAAGGAATTCTCCGTCTCTCCCCTCCTAGTTTTTGTCTCACATCTCAGCCAGGGATCATATCCCTAAGCTCTGATACCAACTGTGACGCCCCCAAAAATAGGTATACATCACCCATCTTGAGTCGCCAGATACATGGTACATAAATTCAAATACAACTTAATTATACAACAGTCGTGTAAAATACGACAAAATATATTCTGTGAGTTTTATTACAAATATTGTCTTCTAGACAATATTCACTCTCAGAATAAGTCCTCATTACATTTATTATCACACTATTTTATAGAATAGTGAGGACTACAAAGACACCATCTCGGACCATCACTCCGTTCCCCGACTAGTCCCGGCTACGTTCTCATTTCCTGAAGAGAACAGTGAAAGAAAGGGTGAGCTCAACTAGCCCAGTAAGAAATATTATGACTAAGATAATGCAGGATAAATTGTCATTAGTCCTCAACAGTGTTAAACTGATAAAATACAATAGACATCAAGTTTAACTGCAGCGGAACATGCAATCCATTAAATCTTGACAGGTACCTCTTCATACGTTAAGTCTTCGGCTATCTCGTCTGATTCTAACTCAATAATGTGGTTCGGGTCGTCCACATATTTACGTAACATCGATACACGAAAAACGTTATGAACACGCGTCATACTTGGCGGTAAAACGAGTCTATAGGCCATTAGTCCTCATGTGACACCCCCAAAATAGGTATACATCACCCATTCTGAGTTGTCAATACACGGTACAGAAACAACTACAACTTTATTATTACAACAGTAAAACTGTGAGTTTAAATATGAGATATTGCCATCTAAACAATATCCACATACAAATAAATCCTCATCATAATTATTGATACATTATTTTACAAAAATGGTGAGGACTACTAAACAACTCTCTAAAACCATCATTCCATACCCCGACTCATACTCGCTACATTCTCGCCCCCGAGAAGAAAAATGGAACAAAAGGAAAAGGGTGAGCTCAACTAGCCCAAGAAGAATATTATGACTAAGATAATATACAACAAATTATCGTTAGTCTTCAACAGGAAAAATTTAATAGAATACAATAGACAACAAGTTTTAAATCAATACTGCATGACGGAAAATATTAATTCATAGAAGAGTTACGTAGAGGATGAAATCTACTAATATCTATGAATTTAATAAATCCATCATCAATATTTTTATCCTCGTAACATCAATCAATATATATCCGAATCATATATTCATCCTTTCACTCTGTGCCAAGGACATTCACCAGTTGGTCATGTTCATCTAAACACTGCTCATCTTTGCACTACCGGGCCAAAGATATTCATCGAAATCAATCATCTTTTGCACTACTTCTGTGCCAAAGATATTCAATAATATCATCATTTAAGACTGAGGATGATGATTTTTTTTTTTTAAAGAAACGAATTCAGTGAAACAAAATAACAAGGATTAAGGATTAAGGATTCATACTTTGTTTTATCCACGTCCAAAAATACCTCAAAAATAATTATAGTGGTGTAAAATTCAAGAATGATCAAAACATGGATACAATCAAAACTAGTATCCACAATAGATATTTTGGACTTAAAAGGAAAATTTTCATTTTTGATGAATATAATAAGGTCAGATTCGTGAATAAGATCAGATATCGTGAATAGTCAGATATCGTAAATAGTAATCTCCGACACCAAAAGTTCCAAATTTGATAAAAACTTCAGATCAATATTTCAAAGATAATGATATTGAAGAAATAATATCATTACAAAAAAAATAATATCCCTTACCTCGAAAGAAGACAAGATTTAACTGGAATATCGGATATAAGCTATAACTTGAACTTTCACCAGATAGCAATAATACTCAAAGTATACTCAAAATACTCACAAGAATACGCCGATAATATAGAGAGAGAAAACTTGATTTCGTGTAATTTTCAATTCGACCCAAGACCTATTTATAGAAATTGCTTAGAACACCAAAGCGTAAAATTTAATATAATAATATATTTATAAAAAATTTCTACGCCATCCTTTGGGAATCTGAAATCACCACCTAGCATGTGATTAATGAGGCTCACAACATATAAAAAACATTTTTGTTATTTTAAACAATTAAATCTTCCAAAAATCAATTATTTGAACTCCTAACTTCAATAATTCACAATAAATAGTCCTTTTGTCGTAAATTGAATCACTACGAGTTTTTATAGGAAATTCAATTCTCTACAACTTTGCGGAAGAAAGTTTTTTCAAATTCCAAATGTAAATTGACCGAAATCCACAAACGGGAGATTTTACAGGCTATAATCAAATTTTCATCAATAAATGGGGTCCACCGAGCATGTTTAACATGTTTTAAATATTTATTGCAACAAAAATACTCTTCCTCCTCGATACTTATATATCCCACATTCGTTGTAAAATATCACCATTATTATATTATTAAAATATAATAATATATATATTTAAATGAATTTATTTTATCGAGAAAAAGATAAAATTTCAATTTTCAACAATTGTCACATTAAAAATTTTCTCCATCTATATCCACATAAAATCAATATTTTCCTCATCATATGAATCAATAATTAATTATTCACAAATAATATTACGTAATCACAATATTGACAACCAGCAGCTCCTGTGAAAGAGGGGTTTTCCAATAAGAATTTCTCCTCATCTGGTAGCGTAATTAGGTGACCAAACCTCTCCTTAGCATGTAACTTTCTAGACATTGCCAATAATGTTATCTAATAATATTATTCAGATAATATGAATTATTGTTTCGATAATGAAAATACCGTGTAATGACAATTATTGAAACAACAAAGAATATAAAATATCAACACAACAATTATTGAACCAATAAAAATCGAAACAAGAATTAATTCGTAACCATTATTGAGTAGTGCATTCTTACGTAAGAGTCAATAATTGGTGCAATATAAGTGTCTTCATTGTGCAACAACGCCAGACATCGTGTTTTAACCAACGGGTATTCCAACAAAGGTAAAGCGGTAAATAATTACGCCGTTATTTTTAAACAACTTATATTTGTCGCTTTTCTTCCTTCAATCGCTTTTACATTATGGGGCCCACACATGGTCGCTACTTGCGTCATCGAATATTCCCGACAAAGCATTTAATATTCCACCACCAAACGAATATTCCCGACAACAATGAATATTTTATAACCACTTGCTTATTTTGAAATATTTGCGTATTTTACCCATAACTATCCACATTAATCACATCAACCCTTACTATTTCAAAATAATAATTAGAGGAAATTAAATTTCATTTATTAATTATTTGGGGTCTTACAACCTCCCTCCTTATGAAATTTCGTCCTCGAAATTGACATACGATACTGTGTGTTTCAAAAGGTGAGGATACCTCGCTTTCATTTCCGCTTTCAATTCCCTGTGTCATTTCTTTCTATAGCATGGTTCCTCCACAAGACTTTAACTTGTGGTATGACCTTCGTCATGTAGGGACATGCTCCTTCCTATCCAAGATCTTGACAGTAACTCCTCTCACGTTAAGTCTTCTGTTATCTCGTCCGGTTCTAACTCAATAACGTGGTTCGGGTCTTTCAAATATTTATTTAAGCATGAGATATGTGAAACACATTATGAACACGAGACATACTTGGAGGTAACGCGAGTCTATAGGCTACATTTCCTACTCGGTCAAGAATTTGAAATGGACCAATAAATCGTGGATTGAGTTTTCCTCTCTTCCCAAATCTTGTAACTCCCTTCCATGGAGCAACTCGCAACAATACATGATCCCTATACTAAATTCCACGCCCTTTCGATGAAGATCCGCATAACTCTTTTTGTCGATCTTGTGCCGCTTTGTATACGTTGTCGAATCATTTAGATCTTTTTCAGTGTCATACGTATTTAACTCGGGTCCCAATAATGTTGCTTTCACCCACCTCGTCCCAACATCTTTGAGAGCGACATTTTCGTCCATATAATGCTTGAATGGGGCCACACCTATACTTGTCTCGATAATCTGTTATTGTAGGAGAATTCCACCAATGGTAAATAATTATCCCAACCGCCCTTGAAGTTCAGGACACGAGTCTTAATAAATCTTCAAGAGTTTGAATAGTCTCTCTCGATTGTCCGTCTGTTTGAGGATGGTATGTCGAATCAATCGTAAATCCGTGCACTCATAGCTTTTTGCAAGCTAACCCAAAATCTTGAAGTGAATCTTGGATCACGATCCAAACTATAGATCTTGGCATGCCATGCAACCTCACAATCTCATTTACATACATACTAGCAAGACGTTAAAGAGAATAAGTCTCCGTATCGGCAAGAAAATGCGAGACTTGGTTAATCTATCAACAATAACCCAAATAGCATTTATGCCTTGAGAAACCGTGGGAAGACTCAGAACGAAATCCATGGTAATTTGTTCCCACTTCCATTTCGGAATCTCAAGTGGTTGCAATGGTCCCTTAGGCACTTGATGCTCCGCCTTTACACGTTGACAAGTTAAACATGTTGAGATAAACTTTGCAATCTCTCTCTTCATATTGTTCCACCAAAATGTATGTCGAAGATCACGATACATTTTAGTACTTCCAGGATGGATTGCAAATGGTGTATTATGTGCCTCCATCATGATCTTGTACTTCAAATCAGAATCGTTAGGAACACAAAGTCTGGAGTGGACTCGAAGTATTCCTTCTTCATCAATTCTCGCTTAGGAATAGAACCTTCTTGTACTTTCTTCTTCATATGCATCACTCCGGCCTGCGGTGGCTTGAGCAACCTTAACTTTTTTCTATTAACGTTGGCTCTACGCGATACTTGACATCATCGCACTCGCTCCTCGTGATATGATCTTCTACTCAACGCGTACCTACCACGCTCGCTTTTCAGGATGGTATTGAATAGTGTGGTCGTAGTCTTTCAATAGCTCGAGCCAACGTCACGCCGCCAAGATGTTAAGTTCTTTTGAGTGAAGAAATATTTAAGGCTTTTATGGTCGAATATATCTCCACTTTCTCCCATATAGATAGTGCCTCCATATCTTTAACAAAAATGACTCTGCCGCTAACTCTAGATCATGAGAGGATAATTCCTCTCATATTCTTTTAAGTTGTCATGCGAGGCATAGGCTATGACTTTCCCATGTTGCATGAGAACACATCCTAACCTTTGCCCGGAAGCATCATTTGTAGATAACAAATCCATCCGTATTCGGATGGTATTGTTAGAACAGTGCCGAAATGAGTCTCCTCTTAAGCTCTTGGAAACTCTTCTCGCATTCCTCGCTCCATATGAATTTTGTATCCTTTCGAGTCGGATGAGTTAATCTGAGTAGCGATTCGAGAAAACCCTTCCACTAATCTCCGATAATAACCAATTTAAACCCAAAAAGCTACGACTTGAACCACCGACTTGGTTGTTCTAACTTTGTATTGCTTCAATCTTCACGGGTCAACAGATACTCCATGTTTTAACACCACGCTACCAAGGAATGCTACTTCCTCAAGCCGTAACTCGCATTTCTTCAACTTAGCATATAGCTTGTTTTCACGAAGCCTTTGGAGTACCGACTTCAAATGGTGCTCATGATCTTCACGACTTTTGGAATATATGAGGATGTCATCAATAAAGACAACAACGAATTGATCCAAATATTCCTTGAATACTCGATTCATCATATCCATGAAAGCCGCAGGAGCATTAGTTAATCCGAAAGACATAACTAAGAATTCATAATGCCATATACCGAAGTTCGAATAGTCTTTGGAATATCCTCGGTTCTAATTTTTAATGATGATATCCGTAATCTAAGATCGATTTTTGAAAAAAGAATGTGCTCTCTTGAATCGGTCAAACAAGTCATCAATACGAGGTAGAGGATACCTATTCTTGATGGTGACATGGTTCAATTCCCGATAGTCAATATAAAGTCGCATACTCCCGTCTTTTTTTTCTTTACGAATAAAACAGAGCACCCCAAGGAGATGTACTAGACAATGAAACCGATGTCCAACAATTCTCGTAGTTGGACCTTTAACTCTCGAAGTTCAATAGAGCCATTCGATATGGGGTTTTAAAATGAGCTTTGTACCAGTTCAAGGTTAATAAAGAATTCAACTTCACGTTCGGGGTAGACCGAGAAGTTCTTCGTGAAATACGTCAGAAAGTCAATAACAACGGAATATTATTCAAATTTGACGTGTCTTTATTCAAATCCATAACATGGGCTAAGAAAGCTTGACATCCATTTTTAATAAACGAATAGCTTTATGATTAGATATGACGTTGATTGATTTTAATGGTTTAGTTGCTTGAATTCGCATAACAAAGTTGTTTAGGAATATGAAAGCTAACAACCTTACTGAAAACAATCAATTTTGGCATGATGAGTAGTTAACCAATCAATCCCTAAAATCACATCAAAAGCAAGTATCTTTAAAGAGATAAGGTCAGCGGGTAAGGTGATGGTGCCAACTTGAATCAAACAAGATTTATAAACAAAGTGGATGTGATGAAAGTTTCTCCTAACTGAGTTTCCACAGATAAGTCAAAGTCTAATTTCTCAGAGTCAAGTTTAAACGTTGAGCACAAGTAGGAGAGATAAATGAATGGGTAGCACCAGATTCAGTAAAGTATAAACTTCACAAGAATTTATAAATAGCTTACCCGTGATCACCTCGTTTGGGTCCTCGCATTTTGACCAACCACAACAAACGCTTCTTCCAGAACCGTTGACTTTGACTTTTCGGGACGATCTTTTTGAGTCACCATACCTCATTTGAACTAGGTTTCGCCATAAAATGCAATCTCAAGCGATATGTCCTTCCTTTCCACAATTATAACATACCGAACTGTTAGGGCGTTTGACCGATATGTCCCTCTTTCCCGCATTTATAAGATATGACCGGTGGTCGTTTCTCCTCCTTGGAACCGATTGTTTCTTTGCAATCGCTGTCTTCACATCGTCATTGTTGAATCTCTCTTTAAAATCTCCTCCTAACTCGCTTCTTCTATTTTCATGGCCATGATTACCACCAGAGTGGTTACCATTTTGTCCGCTCTTTTTCTTTCTCCACTTTGGTTATTGTTGTTTTGTTGATCGCTATCTCCCAGATGATCCTCGATTGTGGTACCTCGGTTGACCGTATTTTCGTTATCTCGCTTCTAACAATTGAGCCCTATTAACAACATCTGAATAGAGAGAAAATTTATGAGAGATGAGATATCGACGTATGACGGGTTTCAAACCTCTCGTAAACATCCGCGTCATATGTTCCTCATTCTCCACCAAATGAGGTGCAAACACGATAACTCGCAAACTTCGCCGCATCGAGACACCGCCATGTTGTTCTCGCTTCCGCCTAATAAACTCCACTTCCTTCATATGACGAACACTTTCGTGAAAGTATTTTTCATTAAATAGTTTCAAATGTCTCCCAAGACATACGCCTTGAGTGCAATTTGGATGGGTACGCTTCACAGACTCCCACCAAGATCGCTTCGCCACGAAAACATAAAGGTGGCGAATGGAACCTTCGTTCTTCTGTGCATCCCAAGACATCGAATATCTTGGTAATTTGCTTGACCCATGTTTACCGCCATGATCGGATCGGCTTTCCCTTAAATTCGTGGTCCCAACTCTTCGACTGTTTCGTTGTGACAACCCGTGAATTGCTATCATTTCTCCTGTGATTTTAAACACGAGTCTCCCTAAATCGATTTTGCATGAATCGCAAAAGCTTCTAAACATCCCCTCGTTCATCATCTCGCCGTTGGTGTTGTTCACGGAGGAACATTGCGAGCCTCACAGACGTTCTCCTCGTTGGTGAGTACAAAGCGCTCTACACGGTCTCATTTCCATTGTTAATATTCTCAACGACATTCTCAAACATCGCCATAAAACAAGGGTTAATTAAAGAAATCAATATATCACATAATATCCTTATATCTCGACCAACTAACAAATAAGCTTAGGTAGGACACACTAGCGAAGGATTTTACTGTCTCTCCCTCCTAGTTCTATTCCCCGATCTCCGCCAGAGATCATATCCCTAAGCTCGATACCAACCGTGACACCCCCAAAATAGGTATACATCACCCATTCCGAGTTGTCAATACACTGCAGATGTAAACAACTACAACTTTATTATTACAACAAGAAAAGCGTGAGTTTAAATATAGATATTGCCATCTAAATAATATCCACATACAAATAAATCCTCATCATAATTATTGATACATTATTTTACAAAAATGGTGAGGACTACTAAACAACTCTCTAAAACCATCATTCCATACCCGACTGCACTCGCATTACATTCTCGCCCCGAGAAGAAAAATGGAACAAAAAGGAAAAGGGTGAGCTCAACTAGCCCAAGAAGAATATTATGACTAAGATAATATACAACAAATTATCGTTAGTCTTCAACAGGAAAAATTTAATAGAATACAATAGACAACAAGTTTTAAATCAATACTCATAATGAAAATATTAATTCATGTAAGAGTTACGTAGAGGATGAAATCTACTAATATCTATGAATTTAACAAATCCATCATCAATATTTTTATCCTCGTAACATCAATCAATATATATATCCGAATCATATATTCATCCTTTCACTACTGTGCCAAGGACATTCACCATTGGTCATGTTCATCTAAACACTGCTCATCTTTGCACTACGGGCCAAAGATATTCATCGAAATCATTCATCTTTGCACTACGTGCCAAAGATATTCATCGAAATCAATCATCTTTGCACTATGTGCCAAAGATATTCAATAATATCATCATTTAAGACCGAGGATGATGAATTTTTTTTTTTTAAAGAAACGAATTCGGTGAAACAAAATAACAAGGATTAAGGATTAAGGATTCATACTTTGTTTTATCCACGCCCCAAAAATACCTCAAAAATAATTATAGTGGAGTAAAATTCAAGAATGATCAAAACATGGATACAATCAAAACTAGTATCCACAATAGATATTTTGGACGAAAAGGAAAATTTTATTTTTCGATGAATAAGGTCAGATTCGTGAATAAGATCGATATATCGTGAATAAGTCAGATACGTAAATAAGAATCAGAACACCAAAAGTTTCAAATTTGATAAAACTTCGATCAATATTTCAAAGATAATGATATTGAAGAAATAATATCATTACAAAAAATAATAATATCCCTTACCTCGGAAAGACAAGATTTAACCGGAATAATCGGATATAAAGCTATAACTTGAACTTTCACCAGATATAGCAATACTCAAAGTATACTCAAAATACTCACAAGAATACTCGATAATATAGAGAGAGAAAACTTGATTTTCGGTGTGATTTTCAATTCTAACCCAAGACCTATTTATAGAAATTGCTTAGAACACCAAAGCGTAAAATTTAATATAATAATATATTTATAAAAAAATTTCTACGCCATCCTTTGGGAATCAAATCACCACCACAAAGCATGTGATTAATGAGGCTCACAACATATAAAAAACGTTTTTGTTATTTTTTTAAACAATTAAAACTTCCAAAATTTAATTATTTCGTAACTCTAACTTCAATAATTCACAATAAATAGCCCTTTTGTCGAAAAATTCAAATCACGCGAAGTTTTTATAGGAAAATCAATTTCTACAACTTTGCGAAGAAGTTTTTTCAAATTTCAAATAGAAATTGACCAAATCCACAAACGGGAGATTTTCTGTGCTATAATCAAATTTCAACCAATAAATGGGGTCCACCGACATGTTTAACATGTTTTAAACATTTATTGCAAAAAAAAAATACTCTTCCTCCTCAGATACTCATATATCCCACATTCGTTGTAAAAATATCACCATTATTATATTATTAAAATATAATAATATATATATATATATTTAAATGAATTATTTTATCGAAAAAGATAAAATTTCAATTTTCAATAATTTTCACATTAAAAATTTTTTCTATCTATATTCACATAAAATCAATATTTTCCTCATCATATGAATCAATAATTAATTATTCACAAATAATATTACGTAATCACAATATCGACAACCGTGCAGCTTCTGCAGAAAGAGGGGCTTTTCAATAAGAATTTTTCCTCATCTTTGCCAATTAATTAGGTGACCAAACCTCTCCTTAGATGTAACTTTCTAGACATTGCCAATAATGTTATCTAATAATATTATTCAGATAATATGAATTATTGCTTCGATAATGAAAATATGTGTAATGACAATTATGAAACAACAACAATATAAAATATCAACACAACAATTATTGAACCAATAAAATATCGAATAAAGAATTATCGTAACCATTATTGAGTAGTGCCTTCTTCACGTAAAGAGTCAATAATTGGTGCAATACCGCAAGTATCTTCTTGTGCAACAACGCGTAGACATCGTGTTTTAACCAACGGGTATTCCAACAAAGTAAATTCAGAATAATTACGCCTGTTATTTTTAAACAACTTATATTTGTCGCTTTTTTTCCTCCAATCGCTTTTCGTTATGGGGCCCACACATGGTCGCTACTTGTCAGCATTTAATATTCCCCGATAGTATTTAATATTCCACCACCAAACTAATATTCCCAAACAACAATGAATATTTTATAACCACTTGCTTATTTTGAAATATTTGCGTATTTTACCCATAACTATCCACATTAATCACATCAACCCTTACTATTTCAAAATAATAATTAGAGGAAATTAAATTTCATTTATTAATTATTTGGGGTCTTACACCTCAACAGTGTTAAACTGATAAAATACAATAAACATCAAGTTTAACTGCAGCGGAACATGCAATCCTTTAAAAGAGTCAAGAAGAGAATAAAATCTACTATCTTTTATGATTTAAAAAGGTTTTTCATCACTTTTATCGCTGAGACTCAACTTAATAAATAATCCACATCATCCCTGCACTACGACCAAGGATATTCATTAAGGTCACGACCACAAATTATCCATGCACTACGGGTCAAGGATATTCGTGTATTCATCAATGGTCATGATCATGCCAACAACTTTCCATCAATGCACTACGGGCCAATGAGGACTTTTACCACATTACGGTCATGATTACACCGAATAATCTCTGGTCATAATCATACCAAGTCCATCTATGAACTACAGGCCACAGATGACTTTCAAAAAAATATAAACATGAGGATGATGACAATGATATAAGAATTCAATAAAACAAGTTCAAGAATTAATTTATTCATGAACTAATAACGCCCAAATTGTCAACATGATACTTTTTGTAAAGAAAAATTCAAGAATGCTCGGAAGAATATTTTTATGAAAAGAATCTTTGGATGAAGCATAAATATTAAGGATATTCCACTAATTTCATGGAGTATAGAAGTCAAAACTTTAACCAACCGAGTATAATAAAGAATGGAATAACAAAAAAATCACCACGCATGCGGTACTTTTGCATGTATGTGCTATTCCAACGAGAATAATAAATAATCGGAACAAGGTCAAAGTAAATTAAGACCGAATGGGATGTTCCAATAGAATAATAAGGAACGGAATAACAACAAAAATCACCATGCATACTGTACTTCGCATAGATAGGTTATTCTAACAGAATACTAAATAACGGAACTAGGTCAGGCGAAATTTGCACCGACAGGATGTTCCAACAGAATAAATGAATAATAAAGACGGAACCAGGTCCGACGTAAACGCACAGACATGATATTTCAACAGAATAATAAAAGGCGGAATCAGTCCCCAGAACGCGCATTGTGATCGGATATTCCAATGAGAATAATAAATAATGGAGTAACAAAAGAATTTCACCAGTATAGGGTAGGCACAGACAAAAGTTATTCCAATGTAATAATAAAGAATGGAATAACAGAAATTCTCTTCATGAATACAAAAGAAATAATACCCCTTACAGGTACAACAAATAATATCTCTTATCTTTGAAAGAAGAGTACTCCGACTGGTAGGGCGAGGATATACTTGAAGAAAACTTGCACTACGCTCAAAGCTTTCTTAAACTCCAAAGAAATACGCTCAAGATTATAGAAGAAGAAATCTCTCTATAGTTTTCTCTCTAGAGTTTCAATGAATCGAAAAAAATAATGAAGGAATGAGCTTCTATTTATGTAAGAATGGATCGCATAAGAACTAATTCATGAATGGTCCAGATTGATTTACTTTTAATCGGATAGTCCATATTTAAAGCAAAATCTTTTAAATAAAATATAATATATTCTATTTATAATCTGATAAAACGAATAAATTTATAAAAGATTTTTGTCTTATATAAAAAGTTTTTCTGTTTTATTACGTTAATAATACTATTAAAACAAAACTTCATTATTATTATTATTATTATTCACACTATTAATCGACCAGGTCGTTCCCAGGAAAGAGGAGATTTCTAATAAGGATTTTTTCCTATTGGCGCGCAATTAGGTGACCAAACCTCTCCTTAGCAGAACTTCTAGACATCATTAATAATGCAAATAATAATATTAATAATTTCGTCGTTTCAATAAAATATCGACAATAATTGAATCAATTAATGTGAGTTACTATGCAACAATTACTGAAGCAAAAATTGAACAAGTGACTTCTCACGTAAGCATCAATAATCAATACCGTGTGCTACTATGCAACCACGCCAGACATTCATTTCTTTACTACTGAAAGTAGTTCAACAAAGATCAACGGTAAAACTTCCACCGTTATTTTCATAAAAATATTTTTGTCGTTTTCTCAATCCGACAATAATTCTGTTGTGGGGTCCACCAATAATTGTGCCGTCGTATGAATATTTCATGACCAATCGAATATTATATAACAATTTGCGTACTTTACAAAATTTATAAATATTATCTATAATTATAACATTATATCAAATTTATTCCATAATATTTAAAAAAATAATATTTATAAAAAAATTATTTTTATTCATAAAAATTAAGGGCTTACAAATAATTTCCTTTTCCAGATTGCGTCATGCAATATGATAGAAAATCTTGGATGATAGGAAATCTTGGATGATAAGGCAACAGCCTTTTGTCAGGCAACAGTCGTGCGTCATAGGAAATCTGGGATGATAAGGCAAGAACCTTTTGTCAGGCAACAGTCTTGCTCAATGACGCAATAAATAACAATGCACAATCCATATGCAATCAAATTAATGTTATTTTTTTGAATAAAATACAAATCGCATAAACATCAATTAGCCATGCAATTACTATATGATTTACTCACAATTACTATATGATTTAGCGCTTCTATGTCTAAACATCAATCGTATGAAAAATAATATTGATGAAAAAAAAATAATTTTTTTAATTTGAATATATTAATATTTAACATTACAAAAAAAAATTACAGAACTGTTAACATGCTTTAATAGCATCATATTTACATTTTTCCCTAACAATTGCATACTCAGTTGCAAAATAGTCAAAAGTAAGCTGCAGTAATTCCATCCAAGCAAAATTACAGCGAAAAATTTGCCAGTCACAAACTGGTCCGGAAGCAGGGCAAGCCAAACTGCAGTATCAGCCCCTTCCTTGGGAGAAGTATGTCCTGCCCAACCAGTCATTGCAGTCTTCACCCAACCTGGACAATAGCAATTTACATATATCTTCTGACCTTCTGGTCTATCTGAAAGTATCTTAGCCATTAGCCTGGTGTAAGCATTCACTGCAAGTTTTGATATTGAATAGTCAGTTAATGTTTGAGGCCATCCACCAGATAAAGAATTTTAGAATATTTCCAATTCTGAAAATGGCCAATTTTGACTAGAAAATACTCTTCAAAATATAAATTCATATTACCAGAATGGTTTTGATCCAAAATGAAATTATCTAAAAAGAAGTTTTTCCGCACTAAAGCTGCAGCAGATGAAGGTAAATAGTTTCTGATGTGTCTGCAATATGCACCAGACAAAGAGGTCCTAAGATCATTCCACCAAACCAACTTGCATTGATTCAATATAGAAAATGACATTTCTTCCACACACATGAAGTGCATACTTTCTAAAGTGAAACAGCCAAATCCTCTCTATGACAGGGGACAAGTGGAATCACATGGACTCTGATGGACCATGATCTTAAATTGGCATGCACAGTGCAGAATATCACACAATCCATTCAAACATCATCCTAAGCAATAGATTCATACCCCCTAATATTCTCATTTGTAAATACCTGAAATCCTGCAAATAAAAGAAAACCATCGATAGAAAATTCTCATTTGTAGTAGCCAATTTACAATTTGTGTCATATAGAAGACGAAAATTCTCATTTGTAGTGGTTGCTCATGTTCAAAGC
Organism: Panax ginseng; assembly: GCA_020205605.1. Taxonomy (NCBI): domain Eukaryota; kingdom Viridiplantae; phylum Streptophyta; class Magnoliopsida; order Apiales; family Araliaceae; genus Panax; species Panax ginseng. The sequence goes on along the minus strand of CM035130.1, from coordinate 21,361,797 downwards.
TACTTACCAAATATTCAAGAAGTTGTTTATCACTGTTCGCTCTTGCCTCTGCAATGTCCCAGCATCCCTTTTCAGCTAGCTTCTTTAATGAGCTGCAATTGGATAGATACTTTCACTTATGACTTGAATAGAGAACGTCTGGGAAAGGAAAGTATTTGTCTAGCCTCCGAACTAGCGGATGGTCTTTGTTGTTTTTCATGCTCCGCTACTTCGTCTGGCGTAAATAGTGTTTTATTTTTAAATCTGCGCCCTTAATTAATGGAATGGACGGATATGATGTTATTTGCCCAATTTTAATCCATAGCAAATACTTGCTATGGATCATTTCCCTATATATATATCATGTATTTAGAGTACAAATTTGTTGCCTAGTGTTTACTTGCAGTGTTTTTGTAATAACAAATTTCGAAAATCGCCTATGCACATATATATTCATGTTATTCATATAAAGCATAAAGATGGCTCTGATGCCAATCGTTGAAAAAAGTATTCAGAAAATAGGTTTTTAAAAAATAATAGTAATAAAACCTGGATCATCTTTTTGATTTTATGTGAAACAACAAATATATATACTATGAATCTAGAGTACAAATTTGTTACCTAGTACTTGGTTGGATTAATATGTTTTGAAAATATGTACAATTTCTAGTATCCTCAAAATATTTTCTCCTATGATCTTATGGTGAACTTGGGGTGTGGCCTCCAAAACACCCTTTTAAAAAAAATCCTAGCTATGAAATTTGATATTTTCTTCTAATAGAAAGTTTCAAATACGTTTTTGATCAATGATATATAATAACATTCATTCTTACTATCTCTTATGAATCTGGTCCATATTAGATTAAGAACGGGATCCTAAGGGATTCATCTTTCTTTTTGACTTCAATACTTATCTAGATATTATTATCTAATAATAATATTCAAAATAAATATTAATTACAATTAATTCTACTAAATAGTTGTAATTGCACTTCAATTCTAGGATTAATTAAGGTGGGTGTATTCAATTAAGATTTTTAAAGATTTTTTTAAGTGACAGATTTTTGTAGAGTTTGTGAATTTTAATGACTTTTAAAGACTTTTTTAAAATAATTTTTATACTCCATGAAATAAGTGACAGACTTTAATAGACCTCTTACCAAGATTTTGATAGACTTTTGTATACTTCTAATATATCTTGCAGCTTATATTAATTGTTAATTATTCCATGTGTAAAGCCTCTCCCTATTTTTCATGAACTAGAGGAAATCTCATTATTTCATTAAATTATTGTGGCATGAGATTTTATATATGTTGAAAGCATTCATATTATTTTACTCATTTAATGATAAATTTGGATACTCGGATACGAATAAAACTTTAGAAGTTTCAGACGAACACAAAAATTAAGCTCACTTTTCATTGAACTATATATACTATATATGTGTACGTTTTTTTAGTAGGAGTACCAAACTCTATTTTTCACAAAATAATATGACAATAAAAATCTATATGATCAAAAGTCACAAAATTTCATACATGTGAGTAAATTGCCACCAAGTTATAGAAAATTTACCAGAAAAATTTTTAGTCGTCGGTAAGCCACAGACAAAATTGTCAGAGAGATTTTATTTTATTTTAAATTATTAATAGTTGTTAGTGTACCAAAATTGACCGTTAAAAAAAATAATTATGTGACTTTTTAATTTATTTATGATGTTAGAAATTAATTAATTAAAATGCTACATAACTAATTTTTTAACAGTCAACCGTTGTCATATATCTTTTAATTAATTTTTTTAATTTTGACGAGTTTTAAAATTTATCAAGATTCAGTATATATCATATACTATATCTATATAATATAAAATATATATAATATAATATTAAAACCAAAATTTACCGTTTGCTTTTTTCAAAGTCATAACGAGATATTTCTATAATAAAAGTTTATGTAATTTATCTAATTTTTAATAAATCTAGTAAAAAAATATAAAGCTGCTTATAATTTTAATAATTATATTTTCTAAAATTAGTTTAATTTATATTTATTTTTAAGTTCAAAATTTACCAGAGAGTTTTGCGACTTTTGAATTTTCTATAAAATTTCTTTGGTAATATTTTTACTGGCGATTTGAATTTCTACATTTGTGTTTAATATTTGAAAGTCTTTAGAAATCTTTAGAGATGATGTCAGACTTTGAATATGGGTTGATAGTTATAACTTTTTTTCTAAAATCAGTCAAACTTTATCATTTGATAGAAATCTGAAAAATTTATGACTTTTGAATACCAAAATACTTTTATAGACTTTATAAAAGTCTCAATTTAATACCACATAACTTTTAAAGACATTATAAAAGTTGTAATTGAATACCAATAAACTTTTATAAACTCTTTAAATGTCTTGATTGAATACAACTAAATTTTAAAAATCTTTAAAAGTTTTAATTGAATACACCCTCCTTAATAATTAAATCAACCATTTTAATCATAAATATTTAAAGATTTGGCCAAAATTTTATGATGAATGATAAATTATCTTATAAATATTGTGACAATAATAATGATCCTAATATTAATTCAATAACTTCATTTGACATCTCATCATCATCATCAAAATGTCGATGGCTTTAATCAGCTAGTCTTTAACATCTCCACTCTTCCGATCCTCCTCCTCTACAGGTTCCGATCCTCTTTTACTTTTTACATGACTTCTCTAGCTATTTTATTCTATAATAAATCTAATCGTATCTCTCTCTCTCTCTCTCTCTCTCTATATATATATATATATATATATATATATATATATATATATATTATAGGACTTTAGTAATTATGGTGGAGAAATTCAGGGTCCGTGAATGTATAAGAATCCGCAGAGGACATTTAGTGTAGGAAACGACTTGTTTGCTGAGCCTTTGACGCCGCCGGCTAATTCCCGAGCCCAGCGGAAGAATGGAGGCGAGGTGCCCAGGTCAGTTTCCTGCATTTTACACTAAAAATTAATATTCTTTTCCTAATCGGGCAAGCTGCATGCGTTTTTGTGTGTTAAAAAAATAGTGATATATATCAACCGTTGATATTTAGAAAATTATTTTCACTGTTATAAGAAAAAACTATGCGAAGGTCAGCCCCCTCCCCCCCTCCCCTCCCCCCCTCCCAGCTTTGTTTGTTGAATTAGGTTTGTAAAATAAGGTGTAAACTTAATCTTAATTTACCCACATGAACAGATGATATATATATATATATATGATCTGGTCCGGGCGGCCGGATTTTACAAAAATATGAACTTGCTTTATGGACCGTTGGATATATCCCACGGTTAAAATTTGATACATACCTTTTCATTAAAAAAAAGCCGGGCATCCTTGTTCGGCAAAAAAAAATTCGAACTTTCTCTCTCCTAAGATTCACAAACCAGACCATCTCTCTCCTAAGAGTCACCGATCCAGACCAAAAAGCTTCACTACCATTCTCTTTCGGTTGGAAAACAAGTATTATAGGACGAATTCGAAATCAACTTCGCCGAAAGCCAAGGTATTTCCTAATTTTGTAACTAAAATTTTGAAATCTAGGGTTTGTACGAAATAAATCTCCACCCAAATGGGTCCCTACTGCTTAATAATTTTGGGTTAACAACCTCTGTAATTATGGTTTAACCTTGACAACCTCTGTAATTTTTCTTAACCCTTGACACTGCGTGTAATTTCATGTCAATGATGATCCATGTTGGTTGAAAGCATTGCTGAAAATAAAATGGCGGTTTCACAGTACTTGAAAGGTTTTTATATTTTTGAAATGATGTACGCATAAATATCAAAATTAGATACTTGTTCGGTTTTGATTCCTCGCATGCCACCATGGATATGTGGGTTCTGGTTTAGATATGAAATAATAATAATCATCCCATTATTTTTATTCTTGTTGACCATCTCAACTATATTTCTAACAAATGAGGAATAAATTTGGATAAATAAAATAATGAAAAATGGAGTAAACTTAAATGTGAATTGCTAATGGTTTGAGTAGACTGAATATTGAGTCTCAGTCTTATCTACACAGCTGTGCTTAGATTTTCCAATCACTCTAATTTATGGTTTAATTTGGTCATTTGAAAGTTGTTTTGAGTGTTAAATTAATAATCTATTGGATTTGGCAGATAAGGTTCAACACAACCATGTCTACGTCAAGCAATATGAGCATTCAAACTCATGATATTCGATTCAGAAACAAGATATGTTATTGTCATCTGAGAGCTGCTGTTAGAATATCTGAATCAAAGAAGAATCCTGGAAAGCTCTACTATGATTGTCCAAGGGAGAAGGACAAAGGAAATGTAAGTTTTGGGACTGGTGCAATCCAATTGGGTATGGCGAAACCAACACCACTAATGAAGCACACGTGCAGCTGCGCAATGATGATGCTCGACTTGGAGTCATTGAAACAAATGTGGCAAATTTTAAACACATCATCAATATCTTGGTGTTCTTTTGTGGGCTATCCTTGGTAGTGTCGGTCATGGCACTTGTCAAGTGATATAAGTGATATGTAATTATTGTGTATTATGTTAACTGTCTTGAATATGTAACCTGTTTTGGATTGTGAACTAGTTTTGTTAATGCTTAAAATTACTACTGTATTGCAGTCCTCTAACATTACATTCCCAGTAACAAATGTTTCTATTATACAACAAAATTAGAGCCACTTGTTTCTTTATCACAAACTTTAGCTTCCTTGTACCGCTCAAAGACAACATTATAGAGCAGGTGGATGGGTTCCACGAGATTGTTAGAATAAGGTCCCAATACAAATTCTTTGGCAAAGGTGGAGACTCAACATCGCCTCGATTAACTATATCGACACACCGACAGCCGCTAGACAATAACATGTGTGATATAACCTGCCATATAACCAGGTAAATATAACCTGCCATAAGTACATAAGGTAAATATAACATGCCATATAACCAAGTAAAATAACAAAAGGTTTTCATTGCATAAGTAATTCATAACCACTGAAATGAGTATTGAACTTTGATACATCAAACGTAAATATAATAAGAAAACAATACTTTGAACAATACAGTGCCTTGCACAATACTTTGCAATACTTTGATACACCATAGCTTGCAATACTTGCAAGCAGTAAACTACAATAACATAGTTGAACAAGCTTTGCAATACTTTGCAATACATCACTGATTTTAATGCTCTTAAACTATGATTGCCTTGTTTCAGATATTAGATCGATGAAAAAATTCCATGTTGCTTATAGATTTCCATCCTGTTGTTCATCGAGATAAGCTCCTAATCGCCTCTTTAACGCCAATATAAGACCTATTTTGTCACCAAGTTTTAAAGGAGTGAAATAATACACAATATATTACATATACAGGAGAAATACTAAAGCATGTAAATAAGCAATCATGTTTTCATTTTAATAAGTCTAAGTTCCAACTACTTTGAACACATAGCAAAGCCAATAATGAAAGCAGCCCCTGCCACAAAGACTCTCATCCTGAAAATAAAAAATGTCATCAATGTCAACTAAAAGATGGAGACAAAATTGCAATAAGGAGATAAAATTATAGGCAAACAAAGACTTACAATCAACGTTAATGTCTACGTCCTCCTCATTGCACAGTCCAACAAGTTTTGGACAATTTCTTTTGTCATGCGACACTCCAACAATCCCACATCCATTGCATTTCCTAGCCTTCTTGATAGCCTTCTCTTTTCCTCCCTTAAGTCGTTTACCACAACCCTTTGTCCTTACCGAAGATGGTTCTTTGAGACTTATATCATGTTGGCTCTCAAGAGAAACGGACATGTTGATACTCCTTTCCACAACCATGCTACCATGATTCATGGCGACAAACCTCCTTTGAGTTGATAACAACAATTCTTTCAACTCTTTTGTGTTATCTTCACTTAATGCAGCTTCATCAATAACATTAGACGCAATTTGGAAGAGACTACTACGCCTCAAGAATACGTAAGTATCACATATTTCACTCACACTCCCACCCAAGTCATCCATAACTCTGCCACATTTCACAGATTTTGTCCACCTCCGCAAGATGTACTGATTAGGTAATTCCATAACCTGTTTTTTTGTGAAATATTCCAACATATGCCTACATGGAATTCCATCACTCTCAAACATCTGACAACTACATTTAACAAAGTTTGATGACTTGTCAAACGAAAGCTTACGGTCATTAGAATCACCCTCCTTTACACTCTGAACATTGTACATACAATTGTTGTCATCTTTAAATGTACGTGTTACCACATACTTGCCATTTTCAAGCAAAGCTGTTTCAAACTTGTAAAAATAGTTCGTGTGTACAACTCACTCATCCGGTATTCCATTACCCCCGATTCATGTTTGTGGCTTTTCATTGACATCCTTATGATCGAAATCTAGTTCATTATGTCGCATTTTTGCAAGTCCCCTATTAAACCGCGGCCACAAAATTCAACATTGAGTTTTGAGGAGACACATACTTCTTTGAAAAGGCATGAGCCCTTCAACTCTTTGGCTACTAGTCATGGTGGGGAAAAAAAATATGTCGTGAAAATGCTAGGAACCCAACGCCATGGATTTCGTACATCTCCTCAGAATCAATCATTCGTGTCAAATGTAGCTTTTCCTACAACCTCCGCCCATATTCTTTCAAACTCGTCTGGGCTCTCAGATTTCCATATGCAACAACTCAACTCGCCAAAATATTATTTGTAGGGAATTGGACCTAATTTTTCAGAAAACTTTTTCAAAATGTGCCAAATGCAATACCTATGAAAGTATTTGGAAGCATATACTGAATTGAATTTCTCATAGCCGGATCTTGATCAGTTATGATCATTTTGGGCGGGCTACCCGGCATCGCTTTCAACCATTCCTTGAAAAACCAATCAAAAGCATCAATCTTTTCACCGCTTAATAATGCGCACCCTAAAAGAGTTGTCTGCCCATGGTGATTAACCCCTACTATAGGTGCGAAAACCAAATTGTAGCGGTTCGTATTGTAAGTTGTATCAAACACAACAACATCCCCAAAACTTTTGTATGACTTTCTACATGTTGCATCCGCCCAAAAACAATGAATCATGACACCGTCCTCTTGTTCGAATGTAAAAGTAAAACCGGGATTCTTTTTTTTCTCATCCTTAAAATACTCGAACAACAGATTAACATCATGACCCTTTAAAGCCCTCCTCCTATCTCTTTCAACATTATAAAGATCTCGTGTTGTACATCCAACATTTTCAAGACCTCCAGCTTTCATCTCTAAAATACTCATTTGTTGCCATGTTGGCACATTAGCTTTTGATAGTTGTTCTGTTAAATTTCTTTTGGCAAGTGTCACTACACGATGAGAGTGCAACAAATGTACTTTTCTTGGTGTCGTAAGAGGATGGTTATGACCCTCAACAAATTGTCTAATAACAAACCCCCTACATGATCCAGGTCTTTTCACAACTACCACTTTCGCACCACAACCAAATTTCTAGTTAGGCCCTGTTTGCACAATCTGTTGAGTTTTGTTGGGCACAATTCTCCTCAACCCTTGTTTATAACAAACAAATTCCTTTCTAATTATTTCACCGTTAGGACTCTTCTTACTAGAATTTAACCGCGTACCAAATCCACCTTCTCTACCATAGTTGTTATAAAAGTCACGAATATCGCCTAAGTTGTGAAAATGTTGCCCAATTTTTGGTATCAACTCTTTTTTAACTTGCGGAGTGTAAAGTTGCTGAGAAGAATTACTAGATGATACAATTTCTATCTCTTCTACACAATGCTGCATTCTGCAAACAGTATACAACTTATAATCAACAAGCCAAGAGCCAAAAAAGAGCATCAATGTGAACGACTATTGACAGAATCACTGTGAAGGACTATTGAAGAACGATTATTAATTTAACACTCAAAACAACTTTCAAATGACCAAATCAAACCATAAATTAGAGTGATTGGAAAAGCTAAGCACAGCTGTGTAGATAAGACTGAGACTCAGTATTCAGTCTACTCAAACCATTAGCAATTCACATTTAAGTTTACTCCATTTTTCATTATTTTATTTATCCAAATTTATTCCTCATTTGTTAGAAATATAGTTAAGATGGTCAACAAGAATAAAAATAATGGGATGATTATTATTATTTCATATCTAAACCAGAACCCACATATCCATGGCATGCAGAGGAATCAAAACCAGAACAAGTATCTAATTTTGATATTTGCGTACACATCATTTCGAAAAATATAAAACCTTTCAAGTAATTGTGAAAACCGCCATTTTATTTTCAAAGAATGCTTTCAACCAACATGGATCATCATTGACATGAAATTACACGCAGTGTCAAGGGTTAAGCAAAATTACAGAAGTTGTCAAGGTTAAACCATAATTACAGAGGTTGTTAACCCAAAATTACTAAGCAGTAGGAACCCATCTGGGTGAAGATTTATTTCGTACAAACCCTAGATTTCAAAATTTTAGTTACAAAATTAGGAAATACCTTGGCTTTCGGCGAAGTTGATTTCGAATTCGTCTTATAATACTTATTTTCCAACCGAAAGAGAATGGTAGTGAAACTTTTTGGTCCGGATCGGTGACTCTTAGGAGAGAGATGGTCTAGATTGTGAATCTTAGGAGAGAGAAAGTTCGAATTTTTTTTTGCCGAACAGGGATGCCCGACTTTTTTTTAATGAAAAAGTATGTATCAAATTTTAATCGTGGGATATATCCAACGGTCCATAAAGCAAGTTCGTATTTTTGTAAAATCCGGCCGCCCGGACCAGATCATGACTGTATATATATATATATATAGTAGCTGCTGAGTTGTTGTATTAGAAAAGGTAGGCAAAGGAGATCATGTTATTTTGATATTTCAGTGCTTTTGTCTGAGAATAATTAAGGCAAACAGATATAATTGTCAAAATGATGGTGTTATTTATTATTAATTCAGCAGCTTTGAAATTTTTCCATCTTAATTCTCTTCCGCGTTGTAATTATTCTGAGTTACTACATTAACCTGCCTGTCATTATTATTATTATTATTGATAATTAATAATTAATTGAAAGCCGAATTGTGTATGGCCTCTTTCTTTTCAAGACCTCTCCGGCAGAGTATTAATTAAAAGCCGAATTGTGTATGGCAATTTATCATAATTTACAAGGACTTGGGGTATCTCGGTTGGAAAAATATTCAGAAAATAGATTTTTTAAAATATAATAATAAAATCAGGATCATTTTTATAGTTTTATGCAAAACAACAGATATATATTAAGTATTTAGAGTACGAATTTGTTACTTAATACTTGGTTGGATTAAACGTTTTAAAAACCGTACAATTTCTAATATAATCAAGATATTCACTCCTATGACCTTATATATTGAACCTGGACTCCAAAGCACATTTTTGGAAAAAAAAATTCTAGTTGTATTTTTCCTAAACTAGAAGAAAGAATACGAAATTTAGTATTTTCTTCTGATAGAAAGTTCCAAATACGTTTCTGATCAATAATATATCAAAAATTCTATGTGGACATAAAAATTGGACATGAGTGTATTTGAATTTTACATATTTGTATTTTGACCCCTATTGAGTCAAAATACAAATAAGTAAAATTCAAATATACTCATGCCCAATTTTCATATCCACATAGAAGAGCTCATAATATATATAATAACATTGATCCTTACCGTTTCTTATAAATTTGTTCTATATTAGGTTAGGAAAATGGAACCTAAGGTGTTCATCTACTGACTCCAATACTTATCTATATATTATTATCTAATAAAAATATTTAAAATAAATATTAATTATAATTAATTCCGGTAAATAATTGTAATTGTACTTGGTTCATAAATTACTTAAATAAACCCTTTACTAATAAATTGAAAATATTTTTTCTATAAATGTACATAAATATTTGAGAATCAATTAATATAATACCGATACATTTAAACTAATTTCATAAGTCTATAATTTATCTCATCATAAATTGATTTAACAATTAAATCAATTATTTTAATAATAAATATTAAAAGACTCCTACCAAGATTAATTCTATGATCAATGATAAATTATCTTATAAAAAATCTTATAGATGTTTTGACAATAACAATGTTCTTAATATTAATTAAATATATTAATCGACATTACGAGTAATTAATTAACACAATATAATCTCACTCATTGGAATATTTAATTAGTGTGTGTGTGCATGTGTATATATAATAATAATAATAATAATAATAATAATAATAATAATAATAATAATAATAATAATAATAATAAGTCCATTATTAATTCAAAATCAAGAAATTTCACAAATTAGTATTTATGTTTAATATTTTATGAATAAAATATTATCACATGATCATTTAATGCACAACGTTAATACTTTAGTTAGAAATCCAACTTTCAAGATCAAGATAAATCATCTCTGTTAAAGTATTATAACCTACAAGATAATATTTTCAAATCATTTTAGAATATATTCATTATTTCTTTATTTATATATTACATATGATTTATATACTATGTATATAGCATTTATTTATACATATATATATATATATATATATATATATATATATATATAATATGGAGATTTATATAAACAAACTAAATAACCATTTAATGAATGATGTACTTTAATTAAAAAATAAATAGTTCCATTAAAAACTTTCAATAACCTAATAGTTTTTTTGGAACTCTGAAGCTGCAACATACTCGACTTTCATAATGGAATCAACAATACAACCTTGCTTAACACTCCTCCAACTAATAGCTCCACCACCTAAAGTGAACACAATCCCAAAGTTGACTTTCTGGTATCTTTATCACCCATAAAGTCTGAATTAAAATATCCAATAGGAAGTAAATTATTACTGTGATAGAAAAACATATAATCTCTCGTTCTCCAAAGATATTTGAGTATATGTTTAACTGTTGACCAGTGCTCAGGTCTTTGATTAGACTGATATTTGTTAACCATTCCCATTGCATAACAGATATCCGATCTAGTACTGAGGTGAGCATGGTGCGGTTTCAAAATCAAAATCGCTTTTAAAAAACGACTTAGGTGCGATTTAATAAATCAAAACACTTTGCTAAACCGCTTGTAATTGGTGCGGTGCGGTTTCAATTGGTGCAGTTTCGGTTCCAAAAAAAATTAAAACAACAAAAATGTCCAAGCCTTCAATAGAAATTAACACAAAGCTAACATCGAGCAATTAACTTAATGATAGAGTCGACAATGAGAATTATATCAAGTATAGAAGCTCCTTCTACCAAACATGTCAAATTCATCATCAAATTATAGAATAGTGAGACACATAAAATAGTTTTAGCTTATAATAAAGGAATGATGTTGTAAAAACTAAAACATACGCTATATATCACAACGGAGACCATATATTCGATAACAAGCAAGAAGGTTTATTTAATTCCCCAAAAATTAAAAATACATACTGGAGATAGATGAAATTTTATCTTATATATTGTAGGGAGGACTTATAGAATATAATCCTAACTATATCTAATTTGAACAATATTCTATTAGACTGTTACTACTATAGTATAGACCTTAACCAATGCATCAAGTGCTCGAACTAACGAATTTGGCCCCTCACCTATAAGCCCCTCTAGTAACGCATTAAATAAATCTGAAATTCAAAAACCCAAATGCTCAATTTTTGACTTTATAACCTCTAATCATCTTCTTTCAAATGGTAAAAAAATTACAATGCAAGACTAAGTTTTCTCTGAGCGTGTTCAAGTGAAAAGTAACTTTAGAATTTACTAGAGATAATACATACATAGACACACATGGTGCAGTTTCGATTTTATGCGTGCGATTTTGGCTAGTAACCAAACCAGAACCGTAATTTTGGTTATTCAACTCACCTAAAACCGCCACATACGCCGGAACCGTTGGTGCGATTTTAATTGGTGCTGTTCGTGCGGTTTTTGGTTCGGTTTCAGTTCTAATTTGGTTACTTGCTCAGCCCTATCTAGTACGCAACATAACACACATTAACTTTCCTACAACTGATGCATAAGGAACAACTTTCATGCACTCTTTCTAAGATTCTGTCATATGACAATTAATAAATTGAAGAAAGAGGAACTCCATGTCTAAAATGAAATAGTCCCTTTTTAAAAATCATGCATATCATACTTTAATTTACTAGAATTTTATCTATATATGTAGCTTGAGAAAGTCATAACATTCTTTTTTGATGATTCCGAATAATTAGATCCCAAGAATGTATTCAACTTCTCCCAAATCTTTCATGTCAAATTGATTAGATAGCCAGAATTTAACTTGATATAACATTCATATGTCATTTCCAATTCATAAGATGTCATCTACGTATAAAACCAAGAATACCATCAGTTTACCTTCATTTCTTTTATAAACACGTGGCTCTACGAAATTTTGTTCAAATTCAAGTTATTGGATTACTTGATCAAATCTGGCATTCTATGATCTTGATGCTTGTTTAAATCCCATAAATAGATTTATGTAGCTTACAAATTATTCTTTCTTGGCCTTTAGCATTAAACCATCTGGTTGAGACATGTAAATGTCTTCCTCAACATAGCCATTAAGAAAAGATGTCTTGATCACATCTATTTGTTATATCTCGTAGTCAAGATGTGCATCAATAAATAAGACAATTCTGATGCATTTAAGTTTTGCCACTGACGAAAAAGGTTTCCTCGAATTAAGTCAATGCTTTTTTTTTATTATATCCTTTCAAATAAGCTTAGCTTTATAGGTTTGATGTGACACCCCCAAAATAGGTATACATCACCCATTCTGAGTCGCCAAATACATGGTACAGAAAACAACTACAACTTTATTAATACAATTATCGTGCAAAATACGACAACACATACTGTGAGTTTAAATACAAATATTGTCTTCTAGACAATATCCACACCCAAATAAAGTCCTCATTACAATTATTGATGCACTATTTTACAAAAATAGTGAGGACTGCTAAAACAACTGTCCAGGACCATCACTCTATACCCCAACTGGTTCCTGCTATGTTCTCGCTTCCTGAGAAGAAAAATGGAACAAAAAGGGAAATGGTGAGCTCAACTAGCCTAGTAAAAAATATTATGACTAAGATAATATACAAAAAATTATCCTTAGTCTTCAACAGGAAAAAATCTGATAGAGTATAATCGACAACAAGTTTTAGATCAACAACTGCAGCGAAAACAACAATTCATTAGAAGAGTTAAGTAGAGAATGAAATCTACTATCATCTATGAATTTAAAAGTCCATCATCAATATTTTATTCCTGTAACATCAATCAATATACATCTTGAATCAAATATTCATCTTTGCACTACGGGCCAAAGATATTCATTTGTATCACCAGTTGGTCATGTTCATCTCAACACCTGTTCATCTTTGAACTACGGGCCAAAGATATTCATCAGGTAATCATTCATCTTTGTACTACAGGCCGAAGATATTCATCAAGTATCACCATTAAGGACTGAGGATGATGAAAAACATTTTAGAGAACGAATCCAGTGAGACAAAAGGACAAATATTAGGGATTCGTATTTTGGTTTATCCAAATTCAATAATACTCCATAATAACCAATTGTGAAGTATAATTCAAAAATAAAGATCAAAACCTAGATACAATCAAAGATAGTAACCATAATAGACATCTGGGATAAAGAAGAGAAAATTTCATTTTTTGGTGAATAGTGTCGTATACGTGAATAGTAACCCCGACACAAAAAGGTAAAAATTCCATAATAAAATTTATAACAATATCTCAGCATAATGATATTGAAAAAAATAATATCATTTAAGAAGAAAATAACATCCCTTACCTCAAAGAAATAGTACTTCGGAATGAAAGGTCGGATGTGATGCTGAATGAAACTTGTACTGAATAACAACTCTCAAAGTATCTAAATACTCACAAAATACGCTCGATAATATAGAGAGAGAAAGAGAGAAAGCTTATGTTTCTGGTGTGATTTTCAATTCTAACCTAAGCACCTATTTATAGAAAAATGCTAGCACGCCGAAGCAGACTTGATGTAAGACCCCAACTTTTATAAATAAAGAATAATTTTCTCGAAATATATTTTTGAATATTATGGTGTGGATTTGATATAATGTTATAGTTGTGGATAATATTTACAAATTTTGCAAAGTAAGCAAGTGGTTATATAATATTCGATTGGTCGGGGAATATTCATTTTAACAGGGAATATTCGTACGATGGCACCATCATTGGTGGACCCCACAATGGGAGTATTGTTGTAGTTAGAAAACGTCGTAGTTAGAAAATGACATAATTATCTTTTTATAAAAATAACGGCAGAAGTTTTACCGTTAAACTTTTGAACTACCCAGTAGTAAAAGTAACCAAACCACTAAAATCAATCACTGTCATATCAAGTCATAAAGCTATTTATTTATTGAAAAACAAATGTCAAGCTTTCTTAGCCCATGTCACGGATTTAAATAAAGATACGTCAGATTTGAATGATATTTCTATTGTTAGTAAATTTCCTGACGTATTCCCTGAAGAACTTCCTGGCCTACCCCCAGAGCGTGAAATTAAATTTTGTATCGACCTTGAATCCAAAGATAAAACCCATTTCCAAAGCCCCATGTCGAATGGCTCTATTGAACTTCGTGAATTAAAACCCAACTACAGGAATTGTTAGACATCGGTTTCATTTCGCCCCAAGACGTCTCCTGGGGGTGCTCTCTGTTCTATTCGTGAAGAAGAAAGATGGAAGTATGAGACTTTGTATTGATTATCGGTAGTTGAATCATGTCACCATCAAAAATAAGTACCCATTGCCTCGCATTGATGACCTGTTTGACCAGTTGCAAGGAGCCAAATTCTTTTCAAAGATTGATCTGTGTTCAGGATATCATCAGTTGAAGATTAAAACTGATGACATTCCAAAGACTGCTTTCAGAACTCGGTATGGGCATTATGAATTCCTAGTCATGTCTTTTGGATTCACTAATTCTCATGCTGCCTTCATGGATATGATGAACCAAGTATTCAAGGAATATTTGGATCACTTTGTGGTTATCTTTATTGATGACATCCTCATATACTCCAAAACCAGCAAAGACCATGAACAACACTTGAGGCTGATACTCCAAAAGTTTCGTGAAAACAAGCTTTATGCCAAGTTGAAGAAATGAGAGTTCTGGCTTGAGGAAGTTGCATTCCTTGGGCACGTGATATCAAATCATGGAATATCTGTTGACCCGACAAAGATTGAAGCAATTCAAAGCTGGGAGCAACCTAAGTCAGTGACCGAAGTGCGTAGCTTTCTCGGCTTAGCTGGTTATTATCGAAAATTCGTACAAGGGTTTTCTCGAATCGCTACTCCATTAACTTAGCTGACTCAAAAAGATACAAAATTCGGTTGGAGCGAAGAATGTGAAAAGAGTTTTCAAGAACTCAAGAGGAGACTCATTTCGAAGACTGCTCACAATACCATCCGGCTCGGAGGATTTGTCATCTCTGGTGATGCTTGAGCAAAGGGTTAGGATGTATTCTCATGCAATATGGGAAAGTCATAGCCTACGCCTCATGAAAACTCAAAGAATATGAGAGGAATTATCCTACTCATGATCTAGAGTTGGCAGCAGTCATTTTTGCACTTAAGATTTGGAGGCATTACCTGTATGGAGAGAAGGTGAAGATCTATACGGATCATAAAAGCCTCAAATATTTCTTCACTCAAAAGAAACTCAATATGCGGCAACAAAGATGGCTTGAGTTAATGAAAGATTATGATCATACCATCCAATACCATCCTGGAAAAGCTAACGTAGTAGCTGACGCATTGAGTAGAAGATCATATGCGGGTACGAGTGCAATATTGACAACGCAAAGGCCCATTTTGTATGACTGAGAAAGGATGGAAATAGAGTTAAAGACTCCAGGGACCCATGTGATGATGGCGAATATACGAGTGGAACCGACTTTAATCGATAAAGTTAAAATTCGCTCAAGCTACTGGACACAGGCCGATCGTATGAAGAAGAAAGTGCAAGAAGGTGCTATTCCGGAAGCAAGAATCGATGAAGAAGGAATACTTCGAGTCAACTCCAGACTTTGTGTTCCTAACGATTATAACTTGAAGTATAAAATTATGATGAAAGCGCACAACACACTGTTTGCAATCCATCATGGGAGTACCAAAATGTATCGTGATCTTCGACATACATTTTGGTGGAGCAATATGAAGAGAGAGATAGCGGGGTTTATCTCAAGGTGTCTAACCTGTCAACGAGTCAAGGCAAAACATCAAGTGCCAAAAGGTCCATTGCAACCACTTGAAATTTCAGAATGGAAATGGGAGCACATTACCATGGATTTTCGTTATTGGTCTTCCTAAGGTTTCTCAAGGCATAGATGCGATTTGGGTCATTATTGATAGATTGACCAAGTCTGCTCATTTCTTACCGATACGAGAAACTTATACACTTGAACGTCTTGCTAGTATGTATATAAACGAGATTGTAAGATTGCATGGTATTCCAGTATCCATAGTTTCTGATCGAGACCCAAGATTCACTTCAAGATTTTGGGTTAGTTTGCAAGAAGCTATGGGCACGGATTTACGATTTAGTTTTGCATATCATCCTCAAACGGATGGGCAGTCGGAAAGGACTATTAAAACTCTTGAAGATTTATTAAGACTCTGTGTCCTTTACTTCAAGGGAAGTTGGGACAAGTTCTTACAAATGGTGGAGTTTTCCTACAACAACAGTTATCAAGCAAGTATTGGCATGGCTCAATTTGAGGCGTTGTATAGAAGAAAGTGTCGTCTCCAGTATGCTGGGATGAGGTGGATGAAGCAACGTTGTTGGGACCGAATTTGGTACGTATGACTATGGAAAAGATTCAAATGATCCGACAACATATAAAAACCTCACAAGATCGACAAAAGAGTTATGCTGATCTTCATCAAAAAGACGTGGAATTCAATATTGGAGATCATGTGTTGTTACGTGTTGCTCCATGGAAAAGAGTTATAAGATTTGGAAAGAGAGAAAAGCTCAATCCTCGATTCATTAGCCCATTTTTAATCCTCGATCGAGTAGGAACTGTGGCCTATAAACTCGCCTTACCACCAAGTATGTCTCGTGTTCATTACGTTTTTCACATATCTATGTTACGTAAATATGTGAAAGACCCGAACCATATTATTGAATTAGAACCAGACGAGATAGATGAAGATTTAACGTATGAAGAGTTACCTCTTAAAATCTTGGATAAGAAGGATCATATTCTACGCTCTAAAGTTATATCTCAAGTCAAAATTTTGTGGAGAAACCACGATGTGGAGGAAATGACCTGGGAGTTACAATCTGAGATGAAATCAAGGTATCCTCACCTCTTCGACATACCAGGTACGCACCCTAATTTCGAGGACGAAATTTTATAAGAAGGGGAGGTTGTAAGACCCCAACTTTTATGAATAAAGATTAATTTTCTCGAAATATATTTTTGAATATTATGGTGTGGATTTGATATAATGTTATAGTTGTGGGTAATATTTATAAATTTTACAAAGTAAGCAAGTGGTTATATAATATTTGATTGGTCGGGGAATATTCATTTTAACAGGGAATATTCGTATGATGGCACAATCATTGGTGAACCCCACAACAGAAGTATTGTCGTAGTTAGAAAATGACATAATTTTCTTTTTATAAAAATAATGGCGGAAGTTTTACCGTTAAACTGTTGAACTACCCGGTAGTAAAAGTACGATGAATGGCTGTGTGGTTACATAGTAGCAGCACGGTATTGATTATTGATGCTTACGTGAGAAGTCACTCAATTATACTCAATTATTGCTATGATGATTCTTTGCATCATATCTCTCATATTATTGATTCGATTATTGTCACAGTATCACCTGCATAATATGATATATTATTAAATCAATAATTGAGACGACAAAGTTATTCATATTATTAAATTGCAATATTTATAATGTCTAGAAGTTCTGTCAAGGAGAGGTTTGGTCATCTAATTGCGCGTCAATAAAGAGAAATCGTTATCGGAAAACCCCTCTTTCCTAGGAACGACCTAGTTGTTAAATATTGTGAGTTATAATATTAATGATGAATAAGTTTGTGTTGATTAAAGATGAAATTGATATTTCCATTGTGTTGAAATTATTAGTATTAGTGGAAATCGACATTTATTTCGATATTAATTGATGTTTGGAAGTTATACTGACCAGTCGGGTAATTAATTGGATAAATGAGCAATTAATTGCTATTAATTCACATGATTATAACTATTTGTTCACATGTGTATAGGTACTATTAGGGGAGTTAGTGAAAGATTGATAATACTTGCATGACTAAGTTAAAAATGGAGGTATAGATGGAGGTACTATACTGTAATTCGTATTTTCACATGATTATAACTATTGATTCACATTATTTACTATTAGGGGAGGTGGTGCAAGTTAATACTTGCAGGACTAAATTAAAAATGAAAGAAAAGTTGAAGGTATTGTACTGTAATATTTCGAGCCCCAAAACGTGCAATTATCGAAACTATATTTTTCTATAAATAGAAGTTCATTCTTCCTTCATTTCTCACCAATTCACTAAAGCTATAGAGCAATTATTATAGAGAGAAAGACGAAGAGAAGTCTGCTACCTCTCTACTCCAGTATCCAGTTTCTTTCTAAGGTAAGGGGTATTATTTCTTTCGTATTCATAAAGAGAGCTTCTGTTATTCCATTCTTTATTATTATGTTGGAAAAAACTGTCTATGCGAAGTACCGCATACATGGTGAAATTCTTCTATTATTCCATTCTTTATTATTATGTTGGAATATCCTGTATGTGCGGATTACGCTAGACCTAGTTCCATTCTTTATTATTCTGTTGGAATAACCTGTCTGTGTGGTCTATCACATGCATGGTGAATTCTTTGTTATTCCATTCTTTATTATTCTATTGGAATATCCTGTCTGTGCGGATTACGCTAAACCTGGTTCCATTCTTTATTATTTTGTTGGAATAACCTGTCTGTGCGGTCTATCGCATGCATGGTGAATTCTTCTGTTATTCTATTCTTTATTATTCTGTTGGAATATCCTTTTTGTGCAGATTACGCATGACCTGGTTCCATTCTTTATTATTCTGTTGGAATAACCTGTCTATGTGGATTATCACATGCATGGTGAATGATCATTCTTATTCATTCCTTATTAAATTTTGGAAATGATCTGTCTACGTGGATTACCGCATGGCAGGTGAAAATTCATTTAAAGTTTCATATATTCTATAATACTCATTTGGTTAAAGTTTTGGCTTCTATACTCCATGAAATTAGTAGAATATCCTGGATATTTGCGCTTCATCCGGTATCTTTTCATGGAAATATTCTTCTGAGCATTCTTGAATTTTACTCCACAAAGCAGTATCATGTTGACAATTTGGACGTAAATTATTTCAAGATAAATTAACTTATATCTTTAAAATTTATTCTTGAACTTATTTTATTGAATTATTATGTCATTGTCATCATCCTCATGCTTATATTGTGATGAAAGTCATCTTTGGCTTACGTGCATAGATGGACTTGGTATGATTATGACCAAGGATTATTCGGTATAATCATGACCTATAATGTTATAAATGATGTTGTGACACCCCCAAAATAGGTATACATCACCTATTCTGAGTCGCCAAATACATGGTACAGAAAACAAATACAACTTAATTATACAACAGTCGTATAAAATACGACATAACATAATCTAAGAGTTTTAATAAGAATATTGTCATCTAGACAATATCCACACTCAATGGAGTCCTCATTACATTTATTGTCACACTATTTAACAGAATGGTGAGGACTACTAATGCTATCATCTGGACCGTTACTCCGTTCCCCGACTAGTCCCGGCTACGTTATCATTTCCTGAAGAGAACAGTGAAAGAAAGGGTGAGCTCAACTAGCCCAGTAAGAAATATTATGACTAAGATAATGCAGAATAAATTATCGTTAGCCTTTAATGATGTTAAAGCGATACAATATAACAAACATCAAGTTTAACTACAATGAACAAGCAATCCATTAAAAGAGTCAGTAGAGAATAAAATCTACTATCTTTTATGATTTAAAAGGTTTTTCATCACTTTTATCGCTGGGACTCGGCTTAATAAATAATCCACATCATCCCTGCACTACGGCCAAGGATATTCATTAGTATCACAACCACAAATTATCCATGCACTACGGGCCAAGGATATTCATGTATTCATCAATGGTCATGATCATGCCAACAACTTTTTATCAATGCACTACGGGCTAATGAGGACTTTTACCACATCATTTATAACATTACGGTCATGATTATACCGATTAATCCCTGGTCATAATCATACCAAGTCCATCTATGCATTACAGGCTAAAGATGACTTTCAACATAAAATAAACATGAGGATGATGATAATGATATAAGAATTCAATAAAATAAGTTCAAGAATTAATTTATCCAAGAACTAATAACGTCCAAATTGTCAACATGATACGTCTTTGTAGAGTAAAATTCAAGAATGCTCAGAAGAATATTTCCATGAAAAGATACTGGATGAAGCGCAAATATCAAGGATATTCCACTAATTTCATGGAGTATAGAAGTCAAAACTTTAACCAACTGAGTATAATAAAGAATGGAATAACAAAAGAAATCACCAAGCATGCGATGTATCAGATGAGATAGGTTATTCCAGCGTAATAATAAATAACGAAACCAGTCGGGAGAAATTAGACCAAGCGAGGATATTCCAATAGAATAATAAAGAATGGAATAACAACGAAATCACGATGCACGCGATAGACCCGCATGCAGGTTATTATAACGAATAATAATTAATGGAACCGGTCAAAGCGTAATACATGACCGAAAAGATATTCCAATGAGAATAATAAATAACGAGAACGGTCATGCGTAAACGCATTGCAGACAGGATGTTCCAATGAATAATAAAGAATGAAATAATGGAAGAATTTCACAATGTATGCGGTATCTTGGCGTAGACAAAGTTATTCAACATAATAATAAAGAATGGAATAATGTAAGAATTTCACCAAGTATAGGGTAGCTGCATGATCAAAGTTATTCCAATGTAATAATAAAGAATGGAATAATGAAGTTCTCTTCATGAATACTGAAAGAAATAATACCTCTTACCTTAGAAGAAACCGGATATAGGAGTATTGAAGTAGCGAATACTTTTCTTCTTTCTCTCTATAGTTTTCTCTCTAGAGTTTCAATTGAATTCGTAAGAAATAATGAAGGAATGAGCTTATTTATAGGAGAATTGAATAATCGTAACTAATTCATGAAGCGGTAAAGTATTACATTTTTATATAAAAAAAATTACATTTTATTACATTAATAATAAAATAAAATAAAATTTATATATATATATATATATATATATATATAAACTTCCGTGACTTCATAAAAAGACACCTCAATATATTTAACAACATTTATCATCATTATTATAATTCACAATATTAATCGACTGAATGTCGTTCCCGTGAAAGAGGGGCTTTCAATAAGGATTTCTCCCTATCATTGGTGCCGCAATTAATTAGGTGACCAAACCTCTCCTTAGCAAAACTTCTAGACATCGTTAATATTGCAAATAATAATATTAATAACTTCGCCATCTCAATTATTGATTTAATAATATATAAAATATCGACAATAATTGAATCAAATAATGTGAGATACTATGCAATAATTACTATAGCAATAATTAAAAAAAAATGAGTGACTTCTCACGTAAGCATCAATAATCAAAACTGTATGCTACTATGCAACCACGCGTATTATTATACTTTTAACACCGGGTGTTTCAATCAGTTAACGGTAAAACTTCCGCCGTTATTTTCATAAAAAATTTTTATCGTTTTCTCAATCAAACAATAATTCCGTTGTAGGGGTCCACGATGATTGTCTTGCGTCGTCGCACGAATATTCCCTGTTAAAAGCGAATATTCCCCACCAATCGAATATTATAAAATAACTTGCGTACTTTGCAAAATTTATAAATATTACCCACAACTATAACATTATTTCAAATTCACACCTTAATATTTAAAAATGATATTTATAGAAAAATCATCTTTATTCATAAAAGTTGGGGTCTTACCGATGTGGTAAAAGTCCTCAGTAGCCTGTAGTGCATTGATGGACAGTTTTTGGTATGATTATGACCAGGGATTATTCGGTATAGTCATGACCATTGATGATTTAATGAATATCCTTGGCCCGTAGTGTAGGGATGACTCGATGATGTGGTTTATTTATTGTCGAGTCTCGGTGATAAAATTGATGAAAACATTTTAAATCATAGAAGATAGTAGATATCATGCTTTACTTGACTCTTCTAATGGATTGCTTATTCCGCTGCAGTTAAACTTGATGTCTATTATATTTTATCAGTTTAGCATTGTTGAGGACTAATGATAATTTATTCTGTATTATCTTAGTCATAATATTTCTTACTGGGCTAGTTGAGCACACCTTTTCTTTCACTGTTCTCTTCAGGAAATGAGAATATAGCCGGGACTAGTCGGGGAACGGAGTGATGGTCCAGATGATAACATTAGTAGTCCTCAATATTCTGTTAAATAGTATGACAATAAATGTAATGATGACTCCATTGAGTATGGATATTGTCTAGATGACAATATTCTTATTAAAACTCTTAGATTATGTTTTGTCGTATTTTATACGACTGTTGTATAATTAAGTTGTATTTGAATTTTGTACCATGTATTTGGCGACTCAAGATGGGTGATGTATACCTATTTTGGGGGCGTCACACTTGACCTGCTATCTGATGGTTTTACCTGCTACCATTCCCACCCACCACATTTGAAATAAATTTTGAGCACATTTCTCACCAACCAAAAGTGGGGCCCACTCAATTCTAGAATTTTCCACCAAAAATAATTTATAACATAATTTCCGAATCAGTCACCTCTTAAAATTCATAACAAATCATACATTCATTTTTAACGGTTCAAAATTTATGGATATATACTCAACTTATATATGTATAACATATCCAAAATTCACAACGATCCAACGGTTGTATCAAAATCATAACTCACGCAATATATCTCCAGAACACTGATTTAATTTTTAATACCTCCATTCCGACAAAAATACTGATAAACACCTCAACATTAATTCCTTTAATTACAACCACATAAAATATAACCATCATTTATATCCACATAAAATAAATATTTTTTATCATATAAATTAATAATTAATTATTCATAAATAATATTACAGAATCACAATTATGACAACCAGGCCGTTCCCAAGAAAGAAGGGGCTTTCCGATAAGGATTTCTCCTTCTTGGCGCGCAATTAATTAGGTGACCAAACCTCTCCTTAGATGCGAACTTTCTAGACATTTCCAATAATGTTATCTAATAATATTATTCAAATAATATGAATTATTGATGATCGATAACGGAAATATTTGTGCGGTGATAATTATTGAAACAACAATAATATAAAATATCAACGCAAACAATTATTGAACCAATAAAATAAAATATTGAGCAGCAATTATCGTAACAATTATTTAGTAGTGCCTTCTTACGTAAGAATCAATAATTCAAAAATATTGTGCAATACTGGTGTGCCTTCTTTGTGCAACCAACGCCAGACATCGTATTTTAACCACCGGGTATTCCAACAGTGTTAACGGTAACAACTACGTCGGTATTTATAAAAACTCAAACTTGTCGTTTTCTTCATCCGACAGTTATTTCGTTATGAGGCCCATGAATGGATGCGCCGTCATACGAATATTCCCCGACAACAAGAATATTCTGCGACCAAATGAATATTCCCCGACAAAAATGAACATTTTACAACCACTTGCTTATTTTGTAAAATTTGTACATTTCACCCATAACCAAAATATTTTATTAAATTATGTCCTTATTATTTCAAGATAATGAATAGATAAAATTCAATTTTATTTATAATAAGTTGGGGTCTTACAACCTCCCCTCCTTATGAAATTTCTTCTTCGAAATTGACGTACGTACCTGGTGTTTCGAAAAGGTGCGGGTACCTCGCTTTCATTTTCGATTCCAACTCCCAGGTCATTTCTTCAATAGCATGGTTCCTCCACAAAACCTTGACTTGTGGTATAACCTTGGTGCACAGGACATGCTATTTCCTATCCAAGATCTTGACAGGTACCTCCTCGCAGTTAAATCTTCAGCTATCTCGTCTGGTTCTAACGCAATAATGTGGTTTGGGTCGTCCACATATTTACGTAACATCGATACGTGAAAAAAGTTATGAACACACGATATACTTAGCGTTAAGGCGAGTATATAGGCCACAGTTCCTACTCGATCGAGGATTTCAAATAAATCGAAGGTTTGAGCTTTCTTCTCTTCATCGACTCTTACTTCTAGAATAACGCCTTCTAGAATAACGCCTTCTTACTCCGGTGTGTAGCTTGAGCGTTTTTAACTTTATCGATTAAAGTCGATTCTACTCGTATATTTAACATCATAACGTGGGTCCCTAGAGTTTTTAACTCTATCTTTATCATTTGTAAATTATACAAAATAGGTCTTTGTGTTCAACAATATCGCACGCGTACCCGCGTACGATCTTCTACTCAACGCGTCAGCTATCACGTTCGCTTTTTCAGAATGGTATGGTCAGAACAGATGCCGAAATGAGTCGCCTCTTGAGCTCTTGGAAAATCTTCTCGCATTTCTCGCTCCATACAAATTTTGTATCTTTTCGAGTCAGCTAAGTTAACAGAGTAGTGATTCGAGAAATCCTTCCACGAATCTCCGAAAATAACCAGCTAAGCCCAGAAAGCTAGATATTTTGATTACTGAACTAGGTTGCTTTCAACTGTGACTCATATCCCAATCTTGGATAGCACGTCACAATGGCGCCTATTAGTTTACCACTGCATGATTATGACGTCACCTACGGAGAGTCTGGCTTCGGTGCATTCCAAAAAGGAAGTCACCAGATAGAGGCTCGGGTACCAACTCTTGTACTTGGGTTTTTAACTCCACGAAGTTCAATAGAGCCATTCGATATGAGATTTTAGAAATGGGTTTTGTCTGGAGTTCAAAGTCGATACAAAATTCAATATCACACTGGGGTAGGCAGAAATTCTTTTGAAATACGTCAGGAAATTCACTAACAACAGAAATATCATTCAAATCTGACGTATTTTTGTTTAAATCCATGAAATGGGCTAAGAAAGCTTGACATCCGTTTTTTAATAAACGAATGACTTTATGGCTTGATATGAAAGTTTTTTACTTCAATAGTTTGGTTGCTTGAATTCGCATAACAGGTTGGTTAGGAATATGAAAACTAACAACCTTATGAAAACAATCAATTTTGGCATGATGAGTAGTTAACCAATCAATCCCTAAAATCACATCAAATGCAAGTATCTTTAAAGATATAAGATCAACAGGTAATGTGATTATGCCTATTTGGATCAAACAAGAATTATAAACAGTGGATATGATAAAAGTTTCTCCTAACGGAGTCTCCACAGATAAGTCAAAGTCTAATTTCTCTGGAGTCAAGTTTAAACGTTGAGCACGAGCAGGAGAGATAAAAGAATGGGTAGAACCGGTATCTAATAAGGTATGTATAGATTTTTCAAGAATTTATAATTAACTAACCCGTGATACCTTCGTTCGGGTTCCTCACGTTTTGGGCAGTCACGACAAACGCTCTTCCAGAAATCACCGACTTTATTTTGTTCGTATCCGCCTTTGGTGCCACCGTCCCTGTTGGACTTGATTTCGCTACAGGATAAAATCGAGCTATGTGACCGTCTTTTCCACAACTAAAACATACCTTGGAAGGCTATGAACAGTTTGGACTTATATGTCCCTCCTCTCCGCATCTGTAGCATCTAACTGGCGGTCGTTCTCCTCCCCTAGAATTTGTTGCTGGTGCTACTGCCAACGTCTTCCCGTCATCGTTAAATCTTCTCTTCTTGAAATTTCCACTTGAATTATTTCTTCTATTATCTTGGTCATGATTACCACTGAAGTAGTTACCATTTCTAGCATGATAATTTCCTCCACAATGGTTATCATTGTTCCGATGACCGTTGCCACTGGTACGATTATCATCGAGTTGTTGGTTATTATTCTTCGCTTGAGCTGACTCATTATCGCGCTCCAATAACTGAGCCCTATTCACAACATTTGAATATAAACAAAGTTTGTGAGAAAGGAGGTATTGACGTATTTTGGGTTTCAAACCTCGCAGAAACATTCGCGTCATTCTCTACTCATTATCAACCAAATGGGATGCAAATCGGGACAACTCGGCAAACTTAGCTTCGTACTGCGACACGTTCATATTGTTTTGCTCCAGCTTGATGAACTCTACCTCCTTCATGTGACGAATACTTTCAGGAAAGTACTTGTCATTGAACAGTTTCTGAAATGTTTTCCAAGACATGTTGACTCTTCATTTGGTGCAGACACTTCACAGATTCCCCACCAGTGTCTGCCTCACCCTGAAAACATAAAGATGGCGAATGGAACCTTCTGTTCCTCCATGCATACCAAGACATCAAATATCTTGGTAATTTGCTTAACCCACGTTTACGCCTTGATCGGATCCGCTTTCTCAAGAATTCAGTGGTCCCAACTCCTTGAAGCGCTTGGTTATGACAAGCCGTAGCGTTCTTTATCATTTCCACCCGTATTTTGTACACGAGTTTCCCTCGTCTGATTTTGCATAAACTGCAAAAAGTTTCTAAACATCCCAGCATTCATCATTTGCTCGTTAGTGTTGTTTACAAGAGGAATATTGCCTTCCCATTGCACGTTCTCCTGATTGGTGACTAAAGGTGTTTCCACAGTCTCATACACTCCATTGTTAACGTTCTCAACTGCCATTCTTAAATAGTGCCATAAAATAAGGGTTAATTAAATAAATTAATATATCACATAATATCCCTATATTATGACCGACCAACAAATAAGCTTAGGTATGACACACTAGCGAAGGATTTACTCGTCTCTCCCCTCCTAGTTCTATTCTCCGATCTCCGTCAAAGACCATATCCCTAAGCTCTGATACCAACTATGACGCCCCCAAAATAGGTATACATCACCCATTCTGAGTCGCCAAATACATGGTATAGAAAACAACTACAACTTTATTAATACAATTGTCGTGCAAAATACGACAACACATACTGTGAGTTTAAATACAAATATTGTCTTCTAGACAATATCCACACCCAAATAAAGTCCTCATTATAATTAATGATGCACTATTTTACAAAAATAGTGAGGACTGCTAAAATAACTGTCTAGGACCATCACTCTATACCCCGACTGGTTCCTGCAATGTTCTCGCTTCCTGAGAAGAAAAATGGAACAAAAAAGAAAAAGGTGAGCTCAACTAGCCCAGTAAAAAATATTATGACTAAGATAATATACAAAAAATTATCCTTATTCTTCAACAGGGAAAAATCTGATAGAATATAATCGACAACAAGTTTTAGATCAACAACTGCAGCGGAAACAACAATTCATTAGAAGAGTTAAGTAGAGAATGAAATCTACTATCATCTATGAATTTAAAAATTCATCATCAATATTTTATCCCTGTAACATCAATCAATATACATCTTGAATCAAATATTCATCTTCGCACTACGGGCCAAAGATATTCATTTGTATCACCGGGTTGGTCATGTTCATCTCAACACTGTTCATCTTTGCACTACGGCCAAAGATATTCATCGAGTAATCATTCATCTTGCACTACTGAAGCCAAAGATATTCATCAAGTATCACCATTAAGGACTGAGGATGATGAAAAACATTTTAGAGAACGAATCTAGTGAAACAGAAGGACACATATTAAGGATTCGTATTTCGGTTTATCCAAATTCAATAATACTCTATAATAACCAATTGTGAAGTATAATTCAAAAATAAAGATCAAAACATGGATACAATCAAAGATAGTAACCATAATAGACATTTGGGATAAAGAAGAGAAAATTTCATTTTTCGGTGAATAGTGTCGTATTTGTGAATAGTGTCGTATACGTGAATAGTAACCCCAACACAAAAAGGTAAAAATTCCACAATAAAATTTATAACAATATCTCAGCATAATGATATTGAAAAAAATAATATCATTTAAGAAGAAAATAACATCCCTTACCTCAAAAAAGCAGTGCTTGAATGAAAGGTCTGGATGTGATCTTTGAATAAAACTTTGTCTTGAATAGCAACTCTCAAAGTATCTAAAAATACTCACAAAATACGCTCGATAATATAGAGAGAAAGAGAGAAAGCTTATGTTTCTAATGTGATTTTCAATTCTAACCTAAGCACCTATTTATAGGAAAATGCTAAGACCAAGCGGACTTGACCTGCTACCTGATGGCTTTACCTACTACTATTTCCACCCACCACATTTGAAATAAAATTTGAGCACATTTCTCACCAACCAAAAGTGGGGTCCACTCAATTCTAGAATTTTCCACCAAAAATCATTTATAACATAATTTTCGAATCTGTCACCTCTTAAAATTTATAACAAATCATACATTCATTTTTAATGGTTCAAAATTTGTGGACATATACTCAACTTATATATGTATAACATATCCAAAAATCACAACGATCCAACGGTTGGATCAAAATCATAACTCACGCAATATATCTCAAGAACACTGATTTGATTTTTAATACCTCCATTCCGACAAAAATACTTATAAACACCTCAACATTAATTTCTTCAATTACAACCACATAAAATATAACCATCATTTATATCCACATAAAATAAATATTTCTTATCATATAAATCATTAATTAATTATTCACAAATAATATTACAAAATCACAATTATGACAACCAGGCCGTTCCCAGAAAAGTGAGGGCTTTTCGATAAGGATTTCTCCTTACTGGCGCGCAATTAGGTGACCAAACATCTCCTTAAACAGAACTTTCTAGACATTGCCAATAATGTTATCTAATAATATTATTCAAATAATATGAATTATTGATATGATAATGGGAAATACTGTGCAGTGACAATTATTGAAACAACAATAATATAAAATATCAACGCAACAATTATTGAACCAATAAAATAAAATATTAAACAGCAATTATTGTAACAATTATTGAGTAGTGTCTTCTTATGTAAGAATCAATAATTCAAAAATCATGCTGTAATAACTGGTGTGTCATCTTCTTGTGCAATCACGTAGACATCGTATTTTAACCATTAAAGTATTCAACGGTGTTAATTGGTAACAACTACGTCGTTATTTATAAAAACTCAAACTTGTCGTTTTCTTCATCCGACAGTTATTCTATTACGAGACCCACGAATGGGTCATACTGTTGCAGTAAATGCGAATATTCCCAAACAACAAGAAATACGTGACCAAACGAATATTTCAAATAAAAATGAACATTTTACAACCACTTGCTTATTTTGTAAAATTTGCACATTTCACCCATAACCAAAACATTTTATCAAACTAACTCCTTATTATTTCAAGATAATGAATAGAGAAAATTCAATTTTATTTATAATAAGTTAGGGTCTTACATTTGAACCTTCCCATCCTTTTTTTGTAGACTCACCCAAAAGAGTACGTTTTTGTGTGAGTCTAGAAGTCCTCCCACTACGACGAGGTTCTCCTAAGTTAGTAGATTCAGATATTATGACTTGTGGTGTATAATTACTTGTTTTTCAAGTTTTGGTGCTGATCATTGCGGAGAAGGAGCTTCAGATATTTCCTCCAAGATAATTCTACTACTTGACCTGTGTTCCATTATATAATCCTTTTGTAAATAAATTGCATTTTCACTCACAAATACCTTCTAGTTTTCTGGACTATAAATAGTCCACCCCTTATCTCTTTTGGATACCCTACAATTAACATACTTCTGATCTTGTTCTTAATGTATCTAAATAAATTTTTACTTTCCGCACATGTGCATGGCAACCCCATATAGGAATGTGTTTCAAGCTAGGCTTGCGCCCTGACCATAATTCTAATGGTGTTTTTAAAACTGATTTAGATGGAATAATTTTAATTCAATAAGTATATCGCCGATTATAAAGCATATATATCCCCCAAAAAGATATAGGTAGTGTAAAATAACTCATCATAGATCTAACCATATCTAAAGAGTTGTTTCTTCTTTCTTCTACACCATTTTGCTGAGGAGTTCTAGGTGCAGAGAACTGCGATCTTATTCCATTTTCAGACATGTAATTCTTGAATTCTGTAAGAAGGTATTCACTAGCTCGATCATCTGAATGATCTTTATGTATTTACATGATCAGTACTACCTCGATTAGATAGAAGGGTTTTTATGGATCAGATAGAAGGATCATACTGTAAATAAAAAATCCACCAAGTCAAGGACATGTTATACAAAATTTAAATTACAGGTAAAGTGGTAGCAATAATCATGTTAATTTCATAAATTAATAAAAGAGAACCACTTATCTTTTATGCGTAGGATTTGCCTCCTTGTCTTAGTAAGTTGACACGGATATAGATTAATTGTGTTGGTGATTTTTCGAACAGAATTTTACTTTCCCACAGACGGCGCCAATGTTAACGCTAAATTTTGTACTCCTGACGAAATCACCAAAATAGTAGGCCAAAATAGCTCTAACAATTGATGGAGTAGTTGATTGTATTATTGTAAAATCAAACTCACGAAATACACACAGATAAACATACACACATCATTGTAAGAGATAAAATATGGACACAAGAATTTACGTTGAAACCCAGTTGTAGAAAAAATCACAGGGAGAGATAATAAATTCACTACAAAATAATAACAGAAGTACAAATTATTTATGAGAATTGTTAAATCCACAACACTTTTTGTTATTTTCACAACAAAAGTGTCGTTGTACATGTATAGCGACGGTGAAAATTGTCGCTATAGGATCTATAGCGACACTTTTGTTGTGGAAATAATATTTTTTATTATGAATTTAACAATTCTCATTGTTTATTTGTGTCATATGTTATTGTGTTCTCCCGCAAACTCTTGCTTATTACGGTATTTATAACTGTCATGTCCACCCGAATCTAATTAGAAGTAAGAGTTCTTTTTAGAATCACCTTATAGTTGTAATTAATGACTGATCGATTAATTTTCAAATTAAATCTCCTTATCCCACCAAATAAGGAAATACAATCTTACTTTAATAAGAATTCTCCCACTATTTGAGCAAGCTATCCAAATAAATATATATGGGCCAACACCATATCCAAACCATTAAATAAATCGTGATACACATTGACTAGACTCAAATAATCACATCCCAACATCTGCCAAAGTGATACAGTAAAACCTCTATTTAAGAATAGACTTGGGATCAAACTATTTGTATTCTAATTGAGAAGTTATTACTAAATAGAGGTATTGGTACAAAATATTTTTCGAACACCCAAAAATATTCACTTTAACAAAAATATAGATTTTATAGATTTTATAACAAAAATTAAAGAAAACATAAATTATTTAGATTTTTAAACTAGGAAAATGTAGTCTTTTATAGGAAATATAGTCTTTTATAGGAAAATGTGGTCTTTTATAGGAAATATAATCTTTTATAGGAAAATGTAGTTCTTTATAGGAAATGTAGTCTTTTATAGAAAATATAGTCTTTTAAAATTAATATTGTCCATCTCTCATATATATATATATATATATATATGAAATTATTACTATATAGAGGTATAGTTTCTTAATACGGTACTTCAAAAATATATAACATATTATAATTTAGAGGTTATTCTTATTTATAATTGGCCCAAATTAGGATCAATTTTTTTTATAATATTGTAGAAGTTATTCTTATATAGATAGGGGTTTTACTGTATCTTATTACTTCATGTATAAATTAAAAGCAAGTGATAAAAGGGAAGATAAAATATTCCTTGATAAATCCAACAATATTTTTCAAACCCAACAATCGTTGTGAGGCTTAACTTGCAGTGAAGTAGTACTTGATTTCATACATTATAACATCATACTACATGGGAGAAGTGTATAGGAAGCCAAAATTTGATTCAATATTCTAACATGTGGTTCAATATTTATACCTTTTGTGGGTATTGCGTAGTTTAATTTCTTAGCTTGAAATATAAGTGATGTACCGTACCATACGCTACACTACACTACACTATTTACTGGCTCTCACTTTTATAGAATAGAAAAAGCTACCTATCAATCAAGTCATCAACTAAACTTTCATTAATAAAGGTCAAACTGATTAATCTTAAGAGTCTTAATTATGCATCAACTAATTAATTAATCTTGGTTTGTTATAATTAATTAAGAAAACCCAAAACTTGGGTTTGGGTTTGGGTTTGTGGTGTGACAAGGGAAGGATTATTGGTTAAGATTTGCTATAATTTATGTTTTAGTATATATAGATAATTTAAATATTTGATGTAGTTTTATTTATTAATTAGGATAGTTTAGCTAGCCGATTTAATTATTTCTAGACCCGTTTATGTTTTGGACTTAATTTTTAAGTTTATTTATTTTTATAATTTAGATAGTACAAATAGTCTCTTTGAATTATTATTATGGAACAACTCTAATTATTCAGATTTTATAAAAATAGTGTGGTTGCTTAGTCAGTTTATTCAACTATTTAGAACAAAATGGAAAACCCGAATTTATCAGCAATAACAAAATAAAAAAAATACTAAGAGTTATATTAATTTCAAAGTTACAATTCAATTGGAATTTATTATAGGCATTTGTTCAAAATAATATATTATTATAGGCACACTTAGGTCATAACCTCTTCTTTTTTTTAAAGCATTTTGATATCAAAATTTGGTATTGCAATTTTATTTGAATACGATTAAAAGAATTATTTTGCTGCTTAGTAATTTTTTCTTGTTAAACATCTATCTTTGCTTTCAGACTAAATTCCAAAATTTACCCCAAACTTTAACCCTAAATCGATTTGCACCCTAACTTTTGACTTTTAATACATTTTGCACCTTCCGTACTAAAGTGTAGGGTTTAAATTATTTTGAATAGAGAGTGGAAATGGTACAAATTATTTTGAAATTCAAAATTTAAGGCGTATTTAATTTAAAATAAAATTTATAGTGCAAATCGATTTTAAGATTAAAGTTTAGAATGCAAATCGGAGATCATTAGTCTTGCTCTTTTCCAAAAGCTTTCTCTTTCAAAGTTGTTGGCCTAGCTAGAGTGGTTATGTATTCTTTTCTGCAAAGCTGGTGGTCAATGTTTCTTGCAATTTTTTTTATAGGTTCTATATTAAGGGCCTCATTTAATAAACCCCACATAATAACTACTATGATTTGGATCTCCACCACAATAATGTTTATAAATAAAGATTGAATTATTTAAGAATAACATGTAAAATTCAGGAATTTAAAATGAATTAACAGATTGTATAATTATTATTTTCATATTAAATATGTTTAATTAATTATAAATAAATGTACAAAAAGAAATGGGAACAAATCTTCAAATAAAAAGTAAAAGAAAAAGAAAAATGATATATATGCCGACTGAAAATATAACATTTTGAATTGCTGACTCATGGTAATTTTATTATTAGCAAATTCTAAAAAAAAAAAAATTAACCAGATAATTATATTATGCCCGTCAGTTTTAGTTCTTATTTATCTTATACTATATCCACGTCGGTCATAAATTAAAAATTGATAGGTGAAATTGTTCTGCGAAGAGGAAGAGCAGTTCAAGTAGTGAATTACATTCAACCATACCTCCATTAAATGGACCAACATTAAATAACTCTGAGGGCCCCCTTCCATGTGGATTTGTTTATGTTTTTTTTTATATAGAAATGCTACATATCCACAATTTATCCATATGCATTTGTTCTTGTATTAATAAGGGTAATATTAAACCAATTAAAAATTAAACTTAATTAATTTAAAATAGTTAAGTGTGATCAAGAAGTAAATGAGTTTAGTTAAGTGTTATATGTTTATGGATCCGATTATCATAAAATTACAGTGTTGACATGCAGAAAAAGATCACTTTCCGACCTGTGTGTCGACATTATATTAATCAATTGACCAAAATTAATCGCTCCATAGTTAAACAAGTGAAATTAGAGCAAAACTTATTATTTAGACATACTTAAAATTGTAAACAAAATTGACATAACTAGCTTAATTTTATGTAGATTGCTCAATAGTTTTTTATTTTTTTTTATGATGGATGAAAAAAGAAGTAATATGTATGAAATGCAGTAGTCTTACTTATAATCTCATAGACAATTACATTGTGTCTAACATACACTACATACTGGAATTGAAAAGGAGTGAAGGACCAACCCATTGAGAAAGCTTTGAAATCACTCTCTTTTTTATTTTCTCTCTCCTAAAATGTTGCAGAGAGGTTGAAGAAAGTTGTTAGAAGTAAGACTTGAGAAAGACAATTCTCCAGCCACCGGCAACCAAACCCGTTTCTTCAAGAAGAACCCATCTCACCAAATCCCTCAATAAACAAATCAAATACTTCGACTCCAATGTTAGTTCCTATCAATCTCTCTTTCCCATTAATTAATTGTACTTTTTTTTTCTCTATATGTCCATTCAATTCTCTGTATTCTCTCTCATTTTTCATTCAATTTTCCATGCAGCCACTTCGCCGGAAAACCTCTGTTTTCTCTGCAGGAATGAAGTCCGCCGGCGGTGGTCGGAAAAACAGTAACCTTTCGATATTCGTTGTGGTGTTCTCTGTTTTTCTATTTGGGTGTTTCATGTACAATGAGGATGTGAAATCGATTGCCGAATTTCCATTTTCGAGACCTAAAGCTCAAGAAATTCAAGAAAATCCGGCGAAATTAGAAGACCCAATTCGGGAAACTGCCAAGAATCGGATTCAAAAGGAAATTCCGATTGATTCGTCAACAGAGGATTCCATTGAACCCCATAAACCAGTGAGTTTGAAATCGAGCATAGTGACAGAAGATGTGAAGAAGATTGAATTGCCGGTTTTTGAAGAAGAAGATGATGATGAAGTGGTTGAATTGCCTCCGGAAGAATGTGACCTTTTTACCGGACAGTGGGTTTATGATAATGTCACCCACCCTCTGTATAAAGAAGATGAATGTGAGTTTCTCACAGCTCAGGTGACTTGCATGAGGAATGGAAGAAAGGATTCTTTTTACCAGAATTGGAAGTGGCAGCCCAGAGATTGTTCTTTACCCAAGTCAGAACTTGATTGAAATTCTTCAATTCTTCATTGGTAATATATATTTTTAAATTTAAATTTGATGGGTTTTTTGTATGTTGGTTTGAAGGTTTAAAGCAAGATTATTGCTTGAGAAATTGAGAAACAAGAGGCTTATGTTTGTTGGGGATTCATTGAATCGGAATCAATGGGAATCCATGGTTTGTTTGGCTCAATCCATCATTCCTCCGGGCCGGAAAAGTTTGAACAAGACTGGTTCTCTCGCTGTTTTCAGAATTGAGGTATATATCCCCTGTTTTTGTTCTGTTCTTGAAGATCCCCTGTTTCTATTTATGTTCATATTTGATTATGCTAATGCATACCTTTTCCTCGAGAACAATCATTATGCTGGGGTGTACTTTTGCAAGAATATTGTTTCCTAATCCACGTGTCAGTTTTTGATTGGTTCAAATGAGAATTAGTTCTTTACCCCCAACAATTAATATCATAAAGTTCCCCACTAATCAAAGTCTAATTTGATCATTATTTCTGTCTTCTTCTTCTTCTTTTTTTTTTTTACCAAATCAATGTTTGACAAAATATGCTTCAATTATTAGCAGTAATACCTTATTAGAGAAAGAGCTGGATTTATCACACCCGGAATCTATGACTAGTGTCACCTAATATTTGGTGAAATCAAATGGGCGACTCATTTGGTAAATTTAATGTTAGTTGTTGTAATTATATATTAGGTGCATCAGCTTGATTAATACAATATCGATACGCAGACTAAGAGATAATATCTCTCTGCGTGTATTGGTCAATTGACCAACCTACCATGAAGAACCGGATCCAAAAATTTCATCATTTTTAAATTCTTAGGCTTGATGTGAATTTATTATTATTTTCAGGATTATAATGCAACAGTGGAGTTCTATTGGGCTCCATTTTTGGTGGAGTCAAATTCAGATGATCCCACCATGCACAGTATATTGAACCGGATTATCATGCCAGAATCCATCCAAAAGCATGGCCAAAACTGGAAGGGAGTGGACTATTTGATCTTCAACACTTATATTTGGTGGATGAATACTTTCTCAATGAAAGTTTTGTAAGTACCACCGTATCTTTATTTATTTATTTCTTTTCATAAAAAAAATCAAAAAAAAATTTCTGATGGGAAATTAAATTCTAGTATTTCTTTTTTGTGTGTGTGGATGATCGATCGATCAAACAGACGAGGATCGTTCGATGAAGGAGCAACGGAGTACGATGAGATCGATAGGTCCACAGTGTATGGCAGAGTATTGAGGACATGGGCCAAATGGGTAGAGGAAAATATTGATACAAATCGGACCACAGTCTTCTTCAGCAGCATGTCTCCTCTTCATATCAAGTAGTCTTTTAATTTATTTATCTACATAAAAATATATTTGATTATAAATAATGCATGTGTGACAAATATTTGATATGTAGGAGCTTGGACTGGAACAACCCAGATGGTATAAAATGTGCCAAGGAGACTAAGCCAATTCTCAACATGTCCATGCCAATAGACGTGGGCACGGACGGCAGGCTCTTAAGGGTTGCATCCAATGTGACCAAATCTATGAAAGTCCCGGTCCATTTCCTTAACATAACTGCCTTATCCGAGTACCGAAAAGATGCACATACCTCCGTCTACACAATCCGTCAAGGCAAAATGCTCACCGATGAGCAGAAGGCGGATCCGGACGCGTATGCGGATTGTATCCATTGGTGCCTCCCGGGTTTGCCCGACACGTGGAACGAGTTCCTCTACACACGTATCATTTCTCGGTCTTGACACGTGCGAATCAACTCCATTCATTTTTTTATCACCTTCGTAGAATTAACATTTTTTTGCTTCATACTTACAAGCTTAAATTTTGATTCTCAACTTGTAAGTTTCTTTCTTTCCAATTGTAGCTTCTTTAAACTTTGTCTTAGGGCTGGGGATTGGGTTTAATTTTTTAATTTCTGGTTCAGCCCATTTGACTTAGTTGGGCCGGTTGGGCCAGCGGGAAAATCTCAGAGCCCAGAACGTTGTGCAAGCGCAGTGACATACAATTGATTTGTAAATTTGTACAATGAATATGTGGAAAGAAAAATAAATTAGTGAATATAAATCAAATTGTAAGTATATATGCCTATATTGCAACTTCTATCTCGGCGTTGTTCTACTCTTTAGGTCAATTAAGAAAAATTTGGTGAGAACATGAACTAGGAGAAAGAAGAAAATTATCCATATTCCCTAACCTTAAATCACCATGACAAGCTAGCCAATTAATTTGCTATTTATATATATAGAGTAACATATACGTGTATATATGCATATTTTATTTTTACTCTCCGTTCAAAAAAAAAAATTACATTTACAAAATTTGCAAAATTTAAGAATATATTTTTGTTCATGTTTATCTATCCCTAAATTTATGGAATGTCTAGTTAAGTAGATATGACATCATGATAATTGAATTTTAATGGCAACTAAGGATATTGTGTTATCTTGCTTATACTATTATCCAGAAAATTAGTAAATAAGACTTTTTTTATAAAAAGGGGAGAAAACTTGTCATATTAAAGGTTTGTTCTATTATTAATATTTATTAATTACATTTAGAGTGATAGCGTTTAAAACGTTTGAAGATCCTAATATCATAATGCATTACTTTCCAAAATTGTGAGTTAAATAAATTACGTCTAAAATAAACCGTTGTTAGACTAATAAAATTCTCAAGTTTGTTGTTGCATTTGAAACTCCTAAATGCAGCAAAACGCAAACAACTATCGAGACTAATCAAATAGAGTAATGCTACTAATATGCATGTGAGTGTATATATGTGACACGTGCGCCATACTAATATGCATGTAAGTGTATGTGAGCCGTTTTTATGTGATATAAAATTCATTTGAAACTCTATATATAGAATTACCATCTCCGAAACTTTGGGAGAATGAACAATTCTAGTTCCCACGCATCTTTCTATCATTTTCAACCATCAACCCCTTGCAAATTACAACAATGTCGCAGCCTCTTTCTCATTGCCCTTTTTCTTCTTTCATTTTTTGTTAATATCCCATTCCCATACAACAATGCATTCAACCTGCAGGCTCTTCCCTATTACCCTTTTTCTTCTAGTACTGTCGTTCCGCAACGTTGTTTCAACAATAGACTATGGAGCTGCCCTTCACAAATCCTTGTTGTATTTTGAAGCTCAAAGATCTGGAAAGTTACCCCCTAACCAGCGTGTCAAATGGCGGGGTGACTCGGCCTTAAACGATGGCAAAGATGTTGGGGTAATATATATATATATAACATTCTCTCCGTCTCACCATAATTTTAATTAAATACGAGGAAATAAACTTCTCTCTCCTCTTTTTCTCTTCAAACATCAAATATTAATTACTTCTTCTTTTTCTTTTAACTTTTATAAAATCTAATGCAGCCACTAACCTTAAAGTTTACAAAAAGTAAACATAAAATAGTTTTGTAAAATATCTAAATATTATAAACATAAACATGAAACATGGACAAGTGCAAATATTTTAGGTATTGACACGACACGAACTTGCGATTAAAAATTTCAAGTGATAGATAGAAAAATAATATGTGAATTCTTACTTAATTTATTTTTATCTCATGTATTCATACATAAGTCAATATCATCATATCATTTGTAGCAAAATTTTATTTTAATGTAGTCATTATAATATAAATTAAAAAAATAATTAATCATTGTTAACAGGTTGATCTTGTTGGAGGATATTATGACGCCGGAGATAACATCAAGTTCGGATTTCCTATGGCATTTACCGTCACCATGCTTTCATGGGGTGTGGTGGAATTCCGCACACAACTCGAGGCCAAGAAGGAGCTTTCAAATGCTTTAGAGGCTATCAAATGGGGAACCGATTACTTCATTAAAGCTCATCCAAAGCCTAATGTTTTGTACGGACAGGTCGGCGATAATGCTGACCATGAGTGCTGGCAGAGGCCGGAGGATATGACGACTCCAAGGACTAGTTACAAGATTGATGAACAGAATCCCGGAGCTGACCTTGCCGGAGAAACTGCGGCTGCTCTTGCTGCTGCGTCAATTGCTTTTAATAGATCAAACCCTAGCTATTCTTCTCAACTTATTACCCATGCAAAACAGGTATCTATCTCTCTTTAGGAAATTGTTAAATTATAGTTCTTCCGTTCATCGTTAGCGTAACGAATGTCATAACCTGACCAAAGACTTTTCGCCCTAGTGATATGACCCAACTCATATTAATCATGAGGTTGGGGTTTTAATCCTTGACAGTGGTCAAGAAAGATGTGTGGTGGTGGTGTGTATGTCAAGTTAGTAAAAAAAAATATAAAAAAAGAATGTCATAACCTGATTTTCAATTTTACTGTTAAAATGATCGCAAAAGTAACATAAAATATTGACACTCCTAATATTGAATATATCTTGAATATTATACAATCATTCTGGGACAAAAATACCTATCATTTTCGGTTGCTTTAGTGGTTTTTTGTCAGTGCCATGTTGTAAAATTTATTGTGGGACAAAGGGTAGATGATTGAACCGGGTCAACTGGATCAATTAATCGGATTTGCCGGTTAGGCCACCGGTTAAATCAGTGATCAACGGATTAATCCGGATTTTGACCGAGTCACTGGGTCAAATCAGATTGGAATTCGGTTTTTACCAATCCGACCGCGGGTCCGGTCCAGATTTTAAAACATTGGTCATGTACTGACCAAGAATAACTTTTAGGTCAATGTATTAGTTACCTCTAATCTTTGCTATATAAGCATTATTAAGATGTTGGGGGTCTTAATTGTCAAAATATACTATATATGGAAAATGCTAAATGCACTTAAATTTTGTATCTAAACGCGAAATTTAATGGCAGTTATTTGATTTTGCTACGAAGCACCATGGTAATTACCAAAATAGCATTCCAATTGCGGGGCAATTCTATTCCAGCAGTGGATTTGAGGTATTATAATTATAGCTTCGATCGCTCATAACTTTCTAGTAATTAAGCTTAATATATAAGAAATCGAAAGAAATACATATATATAAATTAATTCGCCTATTAATTTGTACATGTTAATTGGTACCACAGGATGAACTGTTATGGGCAGCCCTATGGTTGCACAAAGCTACCAATGAAGAAACATACATAAATTATGTCAAGCAATCTCCAAATCATGGTGGCACAAGAGCCGAGTTCTCTTGGAATGACAAATACGTCGGAGCCCAAGTCCTTATCGCTCAGGTAATTTAATTATTTATTAAATACCTGAAAAAGTAAAATGAGATTCTCATTTTAGAATAGATCGATAGAGTATAAAATATTTATGTCAAAATCCTCATGCATGGCTCAGTTAAACTAGTGGGAACTAGTGGGCAATGACCTATATTCACCGGATAAGTTTTCTGGTTCGATAATCAATCCGAATATAGAAACATTAACTAATTTGTCATGAAAAAATCAAATGCATTTTGAGACTGATCAGTTGAGTATAATTAAATTAATGCATGTTTATGTAACTCGATATGCAATTAATTAATTAACCCGCAGGGTATTCTCGAGGGAAAATTCCAAGGAATTGAGAAATTTAACGAATACAAGAGTGCGGCTGAACAATATATATGTAATTGTATACAGAAAGGAAGGGACAACGTGAAGAAAACAAGCGCAGGATTACTATGGTGGCAAAACTGGAATAATGCTCAATATGTGACAGCTGCTTTATTTGTCGCAACAACTTGCCGACACCCTAACCGTCACTAAAAGGACTATGGAATACCTAAGGGGTCCTACCAAGCCTGAGGAGCTAATCACATTTGTCAAGTCACAGGTGAAAATATATATATATAAATAATTCCATGAATCAAATATATATAACTGTTTTTTAAAATAACAACATAATTAATAATGTATTTTTTTAAAAAAAATATTTTATTTTGATACACACAAATACTACTAATCATTTCTTCGGCAAGACTATATATTGAGCTTTCGTGAACCATTTTAATGAATTTTTTTAGATATTACAGCATAAACACACGTTCTTAGGCATAAATTTACCCATTGACTTCATGCATGCAGGCTGATCAATTTAAGCAATTAATAATACTTTTGGCCATGGTTTTTTTTAATGAATGAATGAATTTATTATATATATATATATATATATATATATATATGTTTGGTTAATTAGGTTGATCACATTCTGGGGTCGAACGCTAAGGGGAGGAGCTACATGGTAGGGTACGGATCCAAGTATCCGCAAAAGGTTCACCACAGAGGCATCCATTGTATCCATCAAGGACAACAGCGCGCCGGTGACATGCAAAGGAGGTTATGAGTACTGCGATAAGGATGCACCAAACCCTAATATATTGGAGGGTGCAATTGTTGGAGCACCTGATCTCAATGATGCCTACAACGACTCTAGAAAGAATTACGAGCAAGCTGAAGCTGGAACTG
Source organism: Panax ginseng (assembly GCA_020205605.1). Lineage (NCBI taxonomy): Eukaryota > Viridiplantae > Streptophyta > Magnoliopsida > Apiales > Araliaceae > Panax > Panax ginseng. The sequence continues at coordinate 21,319,952 of CM035130.1, read as the reverse complement.
TAAATACTGCTCCCCTTGTTGGAGTTTTGGCCCGCCTAGCTTAATTATTGATATATTTGGGGTAAAATGATTCCGTGACTGTATTTAAAACAGTGTGATTTATTTCAAACTTTGAGCAATCTTCGGATGATTTATTGAGTTGAGCGAAAAATTTAAAATCATTTGTATTTTATATATATATATATATATATATATATATATATATATATATATATATATATATATATATATCTATTTGATTCGGATCTTAAGTTAAGCTCTCCTTATCTAACTTACCTTGCTCACCTCCCTTTAGCGACAGATTAGGCGACGATTAGGTCCGTCGCTAAAAGTTAAGACGACGGTTCTATATATAGCGACGAACTGAATCGTCATTTGGTCCCTCGCTAAAGGGGGTGAGCAAATTAAGTATATTAAATAAGGAATGGGCTTAAGATTCGGAGCGTATATATATATATATATATATATATGACCTTCAAGTTTTAGTTGTTAATAGTATTATTCCCTTTCTTTCCCTACAAAGAATCCATTTGTAAATTTTAAGGATATAATGAGTTAGTTTAGTACTTATAGCATGATAGTAAAATTTTGTTGTTAAACTTAAGTGCGTTTGGTCACGGTGTATTATTTATCAATACTAGTAATAATAATTATATAATTTTTTGAAACAAAATTATTTTTATAAATGGGTTTTTGTACGAATTGTTCAAAGCTCTAACTACATATTAGCTATCCCTCTCAACCTCGTATTTCTAGACCAAAGATGATAGCCTAAGATAAAGATTTCTTATGTTAGCGTCTAATGTCACAAGTTTGAGTCTACCTCTCAACAACAAAAAGTCAAATTTCAAGTTTTCCTTAGTTCCCCTAGTCCCTTCCCGGCTTCCCGATAATTAAGAACACTGGAACGTAGTGGGCACTGTCCTTCCCAATTGTTGCTGAAAAGATTAACAAAAGACAAGATATGGATTGATTTGAGGTAATCCGGGCCTCCAATGAATTTAAAATTCATAAAATTACTTCTCTCTCCTTCTCATACATTGTTGGTTTATTTATAGGAATAAAGTTGGCCTGAAAACAAGGACCTAACCAAAAGATAAGAATAACGTTGGGGCCTAAAAACAAGGAACTAACCAAAAAACTCGTACAAACTAAATCAAATCACAACTAATTTTATTCTGAAATAAATGATTAACACTTCTATTGACATCCATCATGCTGCTACCAAACCTCCACATTTCATGCCTTGATTTTTTCACACGTAACATTTCCCTCCCCCTTAACAAGGACCCTTATCCTCAAGGGCAAGATCTGGAAACTGCAGCTTCATATTAAGCAAGTCTTCCCAGATTACTTTAGAAGGTGATAAGCCTTGCCAATGAATGAGAATTTATGTATGTCCACTTCGTTTGCGTTGTTCAAGAATAGCTTGGGGTCTCACCGAAATGCCATCTTGAGTTTGCAACCCAACTGGATTTTTATTTATTTTTTAATATATGATAAATAAATTTTTTTTGAGAGTTAGAAGAGTCAATTTGCACCCACTGAAATTGGGTATTACACTTTACTAAAATTGGGTATTACACTTTCTCGTTTCAAAGCAATTTGCACCCACTGAAATTTGCACCCACTCTTTTTACACTGAAATTGTTAATCAAATTTTAACCACATATGACTCATATCCTCTCAATATATGTATCTCTCTCTATAATATTTTAAACTAAATAATAATCTAATTTATATTACTTTTAAAAATAAATAATGAATTACTTACTTATGAACTATTGTGATTAAAAAAGTCTATTATGACTTAGTAATAACTTATAACTTAGTAATAATTTCGCCCCTACTGATAATATTTTCTGGTTTCGCCACTGAAGGTGACTGGAAATTGAAGTTGAGAGGATACAATTGCGCCCAACTTTTCTTTGAGTACAGACACATGTAACACCAGGTGAATGCATGAATCTACTGGCAACGCAAGTTTGTACACAGCTTTGCCAATACGTTGTAGGATTTGAAACGGACTATAGTAACGTGGAGCCAACTTGGAATCCCGTCGCAGAGTAACTGATGTCTGCCTGTATGGAAACAATCTGACAGACCCATTCACCAACCTTATGTTCTTTGTCTCGATGATCCAAGTCGTAGTATTTCTTCATTCGCACTTGGGCTGACCTGATATGCTCCTTAATTTAACTCAGTTAAGACTTGATATCTCCTAACCAAATCCTCTTCAACTACGGCTATCTTGGCAGTGCCGGTGATATATGACAGCAAACTTGGAGGATCACATCCATAAACAACCTCAAAAGGGGTACGCTTAATAGTTGAGTGCCAACTAAAGTTATAGCAGAACTCTGCCCGAGGTAACCATTTAACCCACTGCTTGGAATTAGAACTTGAAAAACAACAAATACATCTCAAGAGTTTTGTTAACCACTTCACTTTGGCCATCCGTTTGAGGATGATAAGAAGAACTAAAATTGAAGCTAGTGACGTTAAGCCTAAATAATTCTTTCCAAAAGGAACTTGTGAATGTAACATCATGATCACAAACTATAGATTTAGGCATGCCGTGAAGCTTAAAAATATGCTCAAAAAAAATATGGGCTATACTCATAGCGGTGTATGGATGAGATATAGGAATAAAGTGGGAATACTTAGACAACCGATACACAACTGGTCGATTTTCCATGGGAAGCTGGTACGTAGTCCGTCAATGAAATCCATTGAGATATCATCCCAAATTTGAGTAGGTATGGGTAATGGTTGTAGAAGACCTGCTGGATGTAGCTGTTCCATTTTGTTTTTTTGGCATACTTCACATTCACGAATCAACCTCTTGATATCTTCTCTCATGTACTTCCAATAAAAATTAGCTCTTACTCGATAGAAGGTCTTATGAAACCCCTCATGAAACTGTATCATGATATCTTGTTTCAATGACGAGTCAGGTGCAAGAAAAATTCGGCCCTTGAACATAAGAATTCCATCCCAAACCTCCCATGGGCCCACAACTTCACCAGCCAGCGTCATCTGTAGTATTTTCTATTATTTGTAATATTAGTAATATTTAATCTAAATATGAATAATGGAAAAAATTAAACTAAACAGAATAAGAAAACAAAAACAAAATCAGATTTTGGAAATATGTGATAAAAATCCGAGTCCTTTGAATTCAAAAAGTCTTCTTAAAGCAAATTTATTCCCTCACCGGTGCTAAGGATTAAATGAATAATTGCTTCCTAAGATAAAACGAATTTACAATTCTTAATTAGTAGCACTACAAAATTAAGAATTCAATGAACGCAAATTCTATGTTATATACTCGAACTTTACTGTTAATAATAATGATGCATGAAAATGGTGCATGAATATACTTACTCAAAAACAGGAAAATATTTGCAGAACGGGAAAACACTGCAGAACGGTGGGAAGGAACGGAATCTGCAGAAACGGGATTTTCCAGAACACAGAATGGGACTCTATTTTAAGATCGTGGAGCAGGATTACGCTTTTACAAAAAACGAAAAAAGCGGAAAGCGTTCGAAGCAGGGAAAAACTATATATAAAATGGGATACCACATAGTGTATTTATAGAACATTTTCGCGCGGTTTATGACCGTTAGTGTTCAACTGTCGTCAAAACGACGTAGTATCGTGATGATATTTATTAAACAAATTTTGTCTAAAAATATATATCATGACCCGCCCGAGCCCGGCCAGACTGACCGGACAGCGGCACGTGCATGTGGGTTTGAACAATGCCTTGGTTAGGTCCTCTCCCTTCCACAAAAGTGGGGTGCCCCTTAGGGCCCTTCCCATTTAGCAAACATCCCATATATAAAGACTTTATTTTTCCCTCTAATGCCCTATGTGGGACTTTGCAGTTTTCAACATTTCAAGTAAGTGACTTTGGAGTCAATTTTCTCCTTCAATTCCTAATGGATTTGAACACATAAATATACCAAGTTATACTCCTCGTTGAGGAGAACGTATTTGTGCAAAAATCCGACATTTACAGAATGTGGGTCCTACAATAAATTAAGCCTCAAATTTCTTTAATATTTATTTTGTCAAACCCATTTCTAACATTTTCTGCACTATGCTACTATTTTTATGCTCCTCTTGAATGGGTTCTAACCAATGTGGAATAGAAGTTGAAATAACCAATATTTGACGTTCGTTATGGTCCTCAACCCTCCTGGATAGCGCATCAGGTACACAATTAATTATACCTCCCCTACTTATACTCAATCTTGAAATCAAAGCCCAACTGAAGGATGTCCACTTTGCAATCTTTTGGAGAAGGATGTCCCATTCAACTTTGATCAAGCATGCTTGGAAGCTTTTGATGTGTTGAAGAAGAAACTTGTTACCGCACCTGTAATCATAGCGCCAGATTGGAGTATCCCGTTCAATTAATGTGTGATCTTAAGCGACTTTTGCGATTAAGCGCGATTCTTCGCCAACGAAAGGATAAAATTTTTCATGCTATATACTATGCTAGTAAGACGTTAACGAATGCCCAACTGAATTATACCACTACCAAGAAGGAGCTATTAGCAGTTGTTTATGTATTTGATAAATTTCGCTCATATTTGATTGGGACAAAGGTGATCATGTTTACAGATCATTCGGCAATTAAGTACTTAATAGCAAAGAAGGATGTGAAGCCGAGATTAATTAGATGGGTATTATTGCTACAAGAGTTTGACTTGGAGATCCGGGATCGAAAAGGAACAGAAAATCAGGTTGCTGACCATTTATCACGATTAGAGAATGCAGAACTAAAAAAAGATGACACAACAGTGATCAATGAATTTTTCCCGGATGAACAACTGTTTGCGGTAAGGATGGATACTCCATGGTATGCAGATTATGTAAATTTCATTGTGAGTAAGGTGTTTCCGCCAGATTTAACAAGTCAACAAAAGAAGAAATTTCTCCATGATGTGAAAACAGTATTTATGGATGAGTAGTTTTTATTTAAACAATGTGGAGATCAAGTAATAAGAAGAAGGTGTGTTAGGAAGTTGAAATGGAAAATATTCTCTACCAATGTCATGCATCCGACTATGGTGGACATTTTTCGGGAGAAAGAACGGCAGCTAAGGTGCTTCAATGTGGATTTTTCTCGCCAACACTCTTTAAGGATGCCCGTGTGTTTTCATTGAAATGTGACAAATGCCAAAGAGTAGGTAATATATCAAAGCGACACGAGATGCCACTTAATATGATACTAGAAGTTGAATTGTTTGATGTTTGGGGCATCGACTTCATGGGACCATTTCCATCATCTTTCAAGAACTCTATATACTTCTAAGCGGTGGACTACATTTGAAGTGGGTAGAAGCTATAACATCGCCCACCAATGATGCTAAGGTTGTGGTTAAGTTCATTCGGAAGAACATTTTCTCTAGATTCGAAGACTCGCTGCAATCATTAGTGATGAAGGCACGACTTACAGTAATAAGCAGTTCTCACTATTCTCGCTAAAATCTGAGTCACTCATAAGATAGCTACTGTTTACCATCCACAAACAAGTGGTCAAACCGAGGTATCTAACAGAGAAGTGAAATGAATCCTCGAGAAGATAGTGAATCCTAGTCGGAAAGATTGGGCTAGCAAGTTGGATGATGCTTTATGGGCATACCCAGATGACTTACAAAACTCCGATAGGGATGTCTCCGATGAGTTAGTATATGGGAAGGCATGCCATCTTCCGGTTGAACTAGAACATAATGCTTATTGGGCAATTCGGAAGTTACTTTGATATGTCTGTCATGGAGAGAAGCTTACTTACAATTGAACCAAATGGATGAATTGAGACTCAATCGCATGCGAGAATGCGAAGTTATATAAAGAAAAGATTAAGAGGTGGCATGATGAGAAAATTACGGAAAGAAAGTTTGAAGCAGTGGCAAACAGATGTTATTATACAATTCAAGGCTTAAAGCTGCTTTCTAGAAAGTTGAAATCCCGTTGGTCGGGGCCATTTATCATTACAAAAGTTTATCCTCACGAATTTGTGGAGGTGGAAGATCCGGATGCCAAACGAACTTCAAGGTCAACGGTCAAAGATTGAAGCACTATTATATGGGGGTTGCGTTGATCGTGAAAAGACATCGGTCAACCTTCATTGATTAGAAACGAGAGAAGAAAGTCAGTCAAGACTATAAACCAAGCGCTAACTGGGAGGCAACCCAGGAATTTTTATTGTTATTTTTTATTTTTACTTTTATTTTGTTTAATTTGCTTTACTGTTAGTTTATTTAGTAGTTAAACTTTTATAGTTTAGGATTTGTTACACCCCTGACATTCTCTAACACAATATTCAATTGATTGCAGGATAAGAAACATGAATTCTTATTTAGCGGGTTTGACTAATGGCCACTACGACTACCCAGTCGGGGGTCTCGCACTTATGAGCTCAATAGAGGAATATCCATTTGTCAAATTCTCAAATTTCTAATCATTTCCTTAATTTTTAGTGTTATTGGATTGCTTAATGGTGTAGTGTATTTTTGTTTTGGTTTTTCTTTCGTAGTATGTTAGTCTAGTTAATTATGTAGTTTATCTTAGTTTAGGGTTTTTAAAATAAGTCTTAATCTCCTTGCAAAAGAAGAAACTAACAATTAAAGTTGGGGTATTCAGGGTTGAAATCAACAAGTTTGGAAAATTATCACCAAGACATGCCCAACCGCCTAGCGCGCCCAAGCCTAAGATACAAAACAAGCACTAGCGCCTCACCACTGAGAGGCGAGATGTGCCAAGCGCCTAAGCGCCCAAATCAAAGCATCACGGCGCTAGGCGCCCAAATCAAGAGCCATTCAATCATCCCAAGCTACTAGGCGGTCCGGTCAAGAACACCAAGTCACTAAAGCGCCCACGACACCACACATATCTGCAGACCAAGCCGCCTGGCGGTCCAACCAGATGTAATCCCAAGCGCCAGAGCTCTCAACAGAAAAAAAAAAAAAAAAAAAAGCCCTAGTGGGCAAGACTCCTCCAAACCCAAATCAAACACATTCTTGCTCTCCTACTCCAACTCAAACTCACTCAACTCGCATACCTCCTCTAATCTAGCCACAATAATCATCTTTTTCTTGTATAAGCATAATCGAACACTCAATCTCCTACCAATTAGACTCCATCTAGGCAAGCTTCATCACCAATTTCGCACCAATTGTCATTCACAACACATCTATTCAAGTAAGTGTTAAAACTCAAACAAATTGCGCTACCGCAACTTATTGGAACATCAATTCTGGCTATAACCAAGTAAGTGTGCAAGATTTTCATGCAAATTGTTTTGATTCACTTGGATAATAGCTATGTTAGCACTTTGAAGCTAGTTTCTGTCATTGTGTTGGCTCAAGTGGGTGTGGGTACTCTTATTTGTTGCTTGTATTGCCTTGAAAATATAGTGTGCTTAGTAATTGACAAATTTGGTGAAAATTAAGTCTGGGTGAGTGCTTCAACAATAGTGTTCAAAATTTTTGCACACCAAGTGTTCGATAATTTGTCACAAAGAGGATTGGCTCATACTAAGCCTCTGAACATCATCTATTGGGCAAGCAATTCACACACAAGACTCATGGCTACTAAAAGGCAAAGAGGCGAGGCTTCGGGCACTTCGACTAAGTATGACAAAAAGAGATTTATAAGTGCTAGTGCATCCGAAAGATATTACAATGTGCTTTCTAGTAAAACGCTAATTCCTGAGCGTGGATTATTGCCAGAGGTAGAAGATGGGGAGTTACTACAAATGATCGGAAGTAGAAGATGGGAGAACTTTACATCCCAACCAGATTCATCGGTCGTTAAAATTGTTAAGGAATTCTATGCCAATGCAAAAGATGTTGTTGGTAACATAATTTGGGTTCGCAAAAAAAATCGATGGGAGGTCGGGCTTTTAGGACAATAAATGCTTACTACGGCTTGAACATAATACCCAATACTGGCTACATGCAATATTTGGAGCACGAACTAGACTACAATGAGATCATTCAAGTTTTGTGTGTACCTGGAACAACATGGAAATTAACAGATCAACAAGAAGCTGTTTTATTCCTTGCATCCGCACTAAGCAGTTACGGGAAAGCATGGCATGCCTTTATTTGTTCCAAGTTGATGCCGTGTAGGCATATGAGTGATGTTATAAATTAACGGGCAGTGTTGCTTTTCTGCATTGCACAAGGAAAAACTATAGATGTGGGTCATGTTATACATGATTCAATTGACAAAGCAATTCGAGGAGGGACCTCAGGTGGATTACCTCACCCATCTTTGATCACTGGACTATGTCAACAAGCTGGAGTCAAATGGGATGCCGAAGAAGCTAGACAACATCCCTTAGCTGCGATTGACCACTCGCTTATTAAGAAGTACAAGGTATGGGGTGGGGGTACACCACACCCGAGAGGGTTAGGGTTCATTATTGTGCCTCCCGAGTCTGCAGCCGAGCCTAATCAACAATCACACGACAATCCTCCCGCATTTAAAAGTTACGGGCCACCACCAATTTTTTTGAAGATATTCACGAGAATTAAGAAATCAAACTAGAAGGATTGACATGGTGGCTACTAGAGTTCAACAGGTTTTGGCCGGGTTGAAAGCAATCAGATAGCCTAGTTCTAACGACAAGCAGAGGTGTATCCAAACCGTAGTGCCAAGCATTCTAGAGATGTTTGCCCGTATGAATCCAGCTGCCGCTCCCTACCAATTTCCCCCATTGTCTGCGTACCCCCCGGATGATGAAGAAGAAGCAGAAGAAGAGGATACTGACGCGGAATAAAGCTTCTATCTTCGTCAGAAGTCCTCGATTGCTTAATTTCTTAAAATTTTGTTTGTTATATACAATGAGGACATTTCATAAAGTTAAGTTTGGGGTGCAATCTTCCGACTCCAGTTCATTCATGTAGTATTCATCTAGTTGCATTCATATAGTATTGGTTAATAGTTTTCCATGTAGTTTTTATTCTGTAGTTTTCATTTTAATTTCCAAAAAAAAAATGGAAAAAGAAAAGAAAATTTCAAATATTTGCATGTTTCAAATTGTTAGATAGTTTAAGTCTGCATTTGGCCGGTGATGAGATTGGAATTGAGTAGACAAGATATAATCGATTTATTAAGGCGTGATGTGATTTCTTGTCATGATTTGAATCTTTTACCTTTTGAAATCGATATAATAAGTATAAGACAAGAAAAAATTTATGTTGACCGATTGAGTTTAAATTGACACATAATGGACTTCTTTAAGATAATACTAGTTTAAATGAATGAAAGACATGAATAAAGCGGTGATGGTGAATTTAGACAAAAACTTAAGTTTGGGGAAAAATTTGGGATATATAAGCGAGAAAAAAAAAAAAATACTAGTGGCTAGTTTTGTTTGGGGCCTTTGTTACTTGAAAAAAACGCTCAAGGGATGTCTTAACACCTAATACCTAAGGTCTTATATGGTGCAGGAGTCGTTGGTTGAAAGCTTCGCTAAGGGTAGCATATTAGCCTAATGGAATGAGACATTGCATGATCATGGTTAAAAATTTGAAAAAAAAAAAAAATAATAAAATGGGAAAAGAGCAAAAAGCCCCGTAATGATTAAGTAAAGCATAAGTATCCGGATTGGACTCTTGAATTTGGTGGATGTTTGACTTTAGTTGGATTTAGCTTATTCATGAATTTTATGAAGCTTTCTAATCGTATTTAAACCTTTAAAGATATCTATTATGTGTTGTATTTAGCATTATATCGGTTATCATGGATGTTGAGCACACACACACTATATCAATAATAATGAGGTAAGATTTGATGATTGACAAGGAATTTATTAATCATCTTGATATAATGTACTTAGCATGTTTATTGTGATTTCTCTACGAGGCTTGATGAATAAATTTTGTTACGTTTGATTCTTTGGAATTTAGGCATGTAGATAAATTTGCATTTGCATTGCATATTTAGTTATCAGATTGTGTTGTGTTGCTTGGGGACAAGCAATTGGTTAAGTTGGGGGTATTTGATGAATAGGTTTTATACCTATGAATCCGATATTATTAAACTTAATTATTGTTATCTTTAATTGTTTTTTAGTATCTTTTTATGTGTTTTGTGTTTATTTTTTGTAGGTTGGAGCTGGAGGGATAAATTGGTCATTTCGGAGGAAGAAAAAAAGGTCAAAAAATCATTAAAATTAGAGTGAGTGGCATTTTTGTAATTATGTGGTCCTGGTCAAGCGCTTAAAGCGCTTGAAATAACTTGTGTTGAGCGCCTAGGCGCTCATGTGCGGCAAAAAGGAGGATTTTATACTGCCAAGTGGGTTTTTGAAGCCAAAAAGGAATCTAAATGAGGTGGAAAACTAATACAAATAGGAGGAGACTTTAGAAAAGGGGTATCACTTAATTTTTCAAGAGATTGGCAGAGAGGACAACGAAGAAAACACGAAGGAGAATTGCAAGGACTGAAGATCAAAGAGAGAGTTTAAGAGCAAATTCAGAGTTTCTTCTTCTCTCTAGTTTTATCTTTTGTAATTATCGGGATGTTTGGATTATTAACTGGATGATGTTTTTCTTTATTATTATCATGAACTAAATTTTAATTAAGATTAAACGGAACTTGGTATGTAGTTTAAATTGAAGCTTCCCATTGAATGAAAGTTGGTTTTATTGAATTGTTTATCATATCTTATGTTTATTGATTAATTATTTGGCCAACAATTACTGTGATAATCTATATAAAATTGGAAGATGGAGTATAGATTGAGATCTGAATATGATAACATCTGTTCATATAATCTGAATAGGGTTAATATGATTAGCATGTAGGATAGGAATATACCTATGTGTCTTTTGTATCCATTGAAAGAATTTGTGCATAAAACCCTAATTAACTTGATTCACATAGGAATATAGTGAGTTGATTAACTGGGGTGTTCCTTGTAATTCCGCATCTTAGAGACTGGATTTAGGAGGATTTGTTCACATGTCTTTGGAAGAAGTGTGTGAATTTTTATAAAGCATTCTTGGATAACGATTCATATTAATTAATTAATTTTAAATGGGAAGTAAGTTAGTTTAAATGAAATACCAAGGGAAGTTGTAATCTTAACCTGTTAAATCTGTAGTTATTCTTGTGAAATTTTGATTTTTAATCATTAGTTTTGTTAAGTTTAAATTTCAAATCACAAACAAAATTTCGTAGTTTAAAATAGGATTAATTGCATTAGAATTAGTCATTGATAAATATTAGTCTATTTCCTCGTGGGAACGATATCCTTGCTTGCTGAATATTACAATTGAACGCGTATACTTGTGTGGTAAAGTGCTATAAAAAATTAGGCAACAAGCATCCTCAGCCTTAGGTGACCATACAAATGAGTTTTTCTTTAGATTTGGGTGAGAGGCGCAGCTATTTTACCATAACTTTGTATAAATTTACGGTAATATATCAGGTTAGGCCAAGAAAGCCTCTCATAGATTTTGGATTATGGGGCTTAGGCCATTGAACCATGGCTACCACTTTGTGAGGATCCATTAAGACACCCTCTACAAATATTATATGACCCAAATATTGAACTCGTTGCTGGCCAAATTCGTATTTACTCCTTTTGACATGGAGTTGGTGCCTTTGGAGAGTTTCCAAAACCACTTGAAGATACTGCACATGTTCTTGCCAGGTAGTGCTATAAACCAAAATATCATCGAAGAACACTAAATCAAACTTTCTCTGATATTGCTGGAAGACCTCATTCATCAATGCTTGAAAGGAGGATGGTGCGTTTGTAAGCCCAAAAGGCATTACCAAAAAATTCAAAATGGCCTTGGTGAGTTCTAAAAGCTGTCTTTGGTACATCTTCAGGTAGTACTCGGAATTAATGGTATCCTGATCGCAAATCAAGCTTCAAAAAATAACAAGCCCCATGTAACTCATCAACCAATTCATCTATGGCTGGAATGGGGAATTTATCCTTGATAATCAGTTGATTTAAAGATCAATAATCAACACACATCCACTAAGAACCGTCACTTTTCTTAACCAAAATTACTGGAGAGGAAAAAGGACAATTGCCAGGACGGATCACCCCAGTAGAGAGCAGTTCAGCCACCAACCTCTCTATTTCCGTTTTTTGATAATACGAATAACGGTAAGGCTTAGTGCAAACTGGACCACTTCCAGGTTGAAGGGGTATTCGATGATCTTGAACTCGTGTTGGCGACAACCCAATAAGTTCCTCAAAGAAGTCACTGAAAGCATCTAGGAGCTCCTGCACTTTAGACATAAGTTGGCTTTTATCAACTGCTACTTCTCGCACAACGTCCAACTGCAAAAATGCCCCAGTGGTTGGCTTCTTTGTATTACGCTACAAACTTTTATGCGCCATCATCGCGCCACTACAACAAAAAGGCTTATCGTGATCTTTATCTACGATCGTATATGGTCGCAGATGAGTAATGTGACCATCGATCGATGGCCGATATTAATCGCAGAGTAATATGGTCATTTGGATGGACATCAATGACCAATAATAATGACCAAACTTATTAATGACCGACATCGACATCGCCGATCGTGATCCAGAGTAATCGACTCATCGCCGAGTCATTTGTCAAGTGTGATGTGGCACACGTGTCAGCGACCGGTAATAGCGACCTCATCGGTCGCTAGGTTCCAAGAAGGTTAAGCGGACACTGTTACAGTATTAGGGACCGCATGCGGTCGCTGATGTGTGTTTTTTTTAAAAAAGTTTTCCTGTTTTATTGATTTCCCAAAAATAACCTGCTTTGTATCCCAACACACAGCAGTATATATAAGCAGCCATATTAACATCCATCCATGATAACTACTATATGATAAACATTCATCTATGAATAAACAAGTCTAGCTCTTCATCCAACACAACATTCATCCAACACAATACAATCGTAAACATCCATATAAATCAATACAATTGTCAAAAGAATGAATCTAAAAGAGTACAAGGCTTTAAAAATCTAAACTTTGATACCACTGTGGAACGTAGTGGGCACTGTCCTTCCCAATTGTTGCTGAAAAGATTAACAAAAGATAAGATATGGATTGATTCGAGGTAATCCGGGCCTCCAGTGAATTTAAAATTCATAAAATTACTTCTCCCTCCTTCTCATACATTGTTGGTTTATTTATAAGAATAAAGTTGGCCTAAAAACAATGACCTAACCAAAAGATAAGAATAATAATGGGGCCTAAAAACAAGGAACTAACCAAAAGACTCGTACAAACTAAATCAAATCACAATTTATTTTATTTCGAAATAAATGACTTAATACTTCTACTGACATCCATTAGGGTTGTTCATAAATTTCGGTATTTTTCGATTTTTTAGGTGAACCGGACCGATCCGAACCGGTCAGTTCGGTACAAAAGAAAATAGTTTGGGACCGGTTCGATACAAATCATTTTCCGATTCCGATTACCAATTTCATAGGTCCGATACATATCGGACCGAACCGGTTGTACCGGTCAAAAATCATTTTTAAATAATTTTTTTACTTAGCTTGTAAAATTGGCTTGAAGTCTTCTTCTCTATTTATATAATAGAAATAACACAAGAAAAGACATATGTAGTATAATATTTAGGATTGATGAAATTATTGGTGGTCTCTCCTATTTATAAAATAGAGGTAAGACAAGAGAAAACAAATTAGACAATGTGGGATATTGGTAAAATAAGAGAACATATATATATGGTTGTTTGGAAGTCCCACATTGATTAATAAAAGACTACCAAGTGAAGGTCAAGTATTCAAGTCCCACATTGGTTATTTATAAAAGTCTAAGGAAGTTTTCCTTATAAAAGAGTACCAAGTGAAGGTCAAGTACTTAAGTCCCACTTTGGTCTAATGAAATTTTCCTTATAAAAGACTATCAAGTGAGACTTTAATTTTCAAAGAAGTTCTAAAGAAGTTTTCCTTATAAAAGACAATCAAGTAAATTTACTACCAAGTATTAAGTAAAAAAAATTTATAAAAATAATACTAAGAGAAACATTAAAGTTGGTGGTTTACAAGTTCTATGTTGATTGGTAAAAGTAAAAGAAAGTAGATAAATTTAAATAAATTAATAGTTGGTTGTTTACAAGTTCTATATTTTGATCAAATTGATAAAAGTAAAAGAAATTAGATAAACTTAAATTATTTATCAAGGAAAGATTTGCTTCAAAGTTAGAATAAAAGTCTTACTTAATTGGATAGACTTTGATTACTAAAAAAGACTACCAAATGAAAATCAAGTATTCAAGTCCCACATTAATTATTTATAAAAAGTCTAAGGAAATTTTAATATAATATTAACATAAATAATTACCATTCAAATTATTTATTTTGTTTTACTTGTTAGATCAAAAGAAAAGGAGTCTCCTACATTAGGAGAAAAAACTGATCGATCCTTTTTTTTTTCGAATGCACCTGTGATCTTTTCCCATATGATTCTTTTTTAAGCCATTACCATTATTTGTGTTCCAATAAATAGCCCATGGGCTATTTGTCTTCGTATATGAAAAATGGAGGGGTAGTATGGCCTGAAACCATCTCTATAAGACATGTGACCAAAGTTGTGACACTGAAAAAGATTCTTTTAATAATGCAACCTTAAAATATATGCCCTTTAAAAGAACATAGTCCACATCAATTGTGTTAAGGTGGCAGGTTAGGGAATGGCAGTACAAAATAATTTAATACTGCGTTTTAATAGAAGGAATTCAATGGAAGATAAAATAAAATAATTTTAAGGTATTTTAAGTATATGTTTGATTATTAGTGGTGGTGGGTGTTATTATATAATGATAAAATTATTATATATATTCATTTTATTAAAATGAATTTTATCCCACCTTCTCCGCATGAAATAAAAAAAATAAATGGATGAAATAAATTTTTATTTCATTAGAATAATTTATCCTCCCAAATATCATCAAATACATTATTTTTATTTCATTAATTTCTCTATTCCATTTTTTCGATCCAAACGTATCATAACAACTGATAATGGGTCCCATACATCATCTTTACAAATGTCACACTAGCATGGTGTCCTTCTGTATACCCCCACGAAAGTGATAAATTGGTGTACACCCATGAAATTTTACAACAAAAAAAAAAAAAAAAAAATTCAAATAAAAGATTATTCTAGGCTCATGGTTTGGTGGATCCCAAAAGTTATCAAAAACAATTTTATGGTTATTTCAAAACCTTAGTGATATATGTTCATATATATCCCTTAAACTTAGGCCAGGCCGAAGGCCGCTTACAAAACACATGGCATAGACTTTCTTTTATCTCCCTCCTCTGTTTTTTCTTAGGCAGTTCTTTCTTATTTTCTCTGTTTTCATTTTTCTACTACCTCTCTTCTTCTTTATTCCCTTCCCCTGTTTGGACTGGTTGCTTAGAAAATGCACTTTGTTACAAGTTACATGTTTGATTTCTAATGTTTGGCAACATGGGTTTCTTTTTTATTTTAATTTTATATATATATATATAGTGATCAGATCATCCTTATTTGAATATTGGATTGCCTAGCATATATGTTTGTTTTCTAATGTATGGGAAAATTCGGATTTTTTTAAAAATAAAATTACAAGAAGGAAAACTTGGGAGACGAATGATTTTTATTTTTATTTATTTATTAAATAAATTAAATTAAAATCAGGGTACACCATTTTATTTTATTTTATTTTGTAATCATTTAAGCTTCTATGTCTTGTTGATGGGATTTATTTGTTCCTGATCAATTCGTAACCAGAAGCAAAAGAAAATCACTAATGTCAGCCTCTCAAATCTGTCATGTTCCAATATCTCCACAACTGCAGTATTGGGTGGTTGACAATATTGAATCCATTTTCATTGCAATTCTTTTTACCTTAAATTTGATGAAGAAATAATTAGTTGAAATTATAGGGAATTGATATTTCCAAAAATAAAAATAATAGTTTCACAGGGTCACAAAAATAATAAATGAGGGAAAATATTAATTCTCAAATTATATACTAGTTCTTTGTTGTTGATATAGTTGTATTCTATCCTCTTTTCGTCACACAAAAAGAGTCATTTGTTAAATTCACAAATATTAATAAAGTTTTTGTTTCATGAATATCCCTAAAATGTTAAAAATAACAATATGACAATGAAATTATAATAATAGATTAAGAGATAGTGTTATTTTTTATTATTATTAATAAAAAGAAGAATCTTTTCCCAAAATAAAATTGACAAAAGGAACCCATTTTGAGCAGCTAAAAAAATAAATTAACAAACTAAGTCTTAAACATAAAAAATAAAAAAGAACCATAATCCAATTCAATTAAGTTTTGATAATAATAATAATAATAATAATAAAATGAAAAAAGTTATCCGAGCAGATCTTTAAATATTTTTTTCAGGGATAAAATAATAAAGTTTTGTCATTTAGATGTTTAAGACATGTTGATTCAGAAAGATATTTCATATGAGGATGTTCCGCACCGCAGCATGAAGTGAAGGTATGTATACTTGTTGAGCCCTAGCTATGCAACTCTGTACGTACGTACGTAAACCAACCAAGGGCATGTTACTGAAATTTTCAATCTCACTTACTTGCAGGTATCTAATTTCTGAGGGAAGTGCTTCCTCGTTTGAGATTATTTACATCTCATTGGACTGCTTGCTATATATCATTCCCCAATTGCATCCCATGGTTGGTCCTGAATCTTCCTGCTATTGCCGCCTTTGGACCAACTTGGCATCTTGTAGCATAAGAATCCAGCCTAGCTTCTTCACCAGGAACTTATCCAAACACCAAATTGATCATTATTTATGGTTTATATGTTTTGCTTGAATTTTTATAAACTTTACAAGATTATCATTTCATTATGTGTTCATGTGTTAAGTTTTGTGTCGGGTAAATAATAGCTCTTTCAAGTGTTTTTTACCATTTCCTCTGTTTTTTGGGTGGTATTGTTGTAATAACAAAATCCACAAACAACTCGGAATACGATGCACATAAAATGTATAAATAGAAGGTTCATAACAAATACGAGCTATGTTACAAATTCTATGGATGTTTCAAGCAAATGAAATGACAATGAGACGGATGAACTTCATTCTGCCAAAATTTTCAATGCAGATGAACTTCTCATTTACTGATATCCCTATTTTATCCTTCTTCTTCAAATTCCCATTTCATGCAGCTTGGGATGAAAACCATAATTTATCAATCTCAACAAGCGCATTGATATGGGTTCTAGGTAACAACAAACGCAATAAGGGAATTGAAGAGGATGTCCGAAGGGGGCTGAGTTTCTCCACTACTGTTTTAATTACACAAGGCCCAGGTAGGCTATACCACTGCAGGTACCACGAGAGAACTGTTGAAGAATTTCCTTCCGGCCATTTCCCTGATTTAAAATAATTACACAAATCATCACTTAGGGCTGGAGAATAACTCAGAAGCTCCTCTATGCACTTTTGGAGTGAACCTAAAAAACCAGATTGGACAATGCCCCCTCTCCAAGTTGTTAATCTTCCATTGACCACAGCTTCATTGTAGGCTAAAGCAAGCTGCACGAAAAAACGGGCCATAAAATTCAAAGAATGCCTCTTTATATTTGCAACTGCCTGAACAAGCTAAAAGATAAGTCCAACATTTTAGAAATGCAATATAATACACTATATATACTTCATGCGCCAATTAGAATGTTAGTATTATCTTCCAGTTTCACTCTCAAATCTCTACCGCGTACATGAAACTCTTGACAGAATTTGCTTTGCCAAACATATGCTATGAAGTGGAAGTCTAGAAAATGCAGTGGCGTCATTCAAATATTACTCTCATCAAGCTGGAAAGTATATTGCTTGCTTATATTCTAAACCAATTAATATAACATTATTCATCATCAATTAAACAGAATCTCACTAAAGTAGAAATATATGTCAAGAAACAACAAAAGGCCACAACTATTTACCTTTAAACTAGACAGAAAAATCGTGTCAGCAAAAGTGGGAGTACCCTTGGTAACCTGATCAGCCATAGACCCAATTGTTGTGTATAATGCCAAATAGACCTGAATTTTCAGAAAATAAAATAACAATGAATTAAAATGAAAAGTTCCTCAATACATAAGAGATCACTCAAGCAAAGAACATTCAATATAATTTAGAACAAAAGAACCAATTCAGTCTTAATCTTTTAATCACAAATGTGAAACATTTGACATCTGTAAACCCACTCATGTATGACAATTCTAAACGATATTGGTATGCTAGCAACCGTGAAAGTTACTAAATTAAGTCAAACCTTATCGGAAGCTGAAGGATTCATACTAATGAACACCAATAAGAAACCGGAACTTTCAAGACAAAGGCATGTAGTTACCTGTAAAAGGGCTGGCCTATCCTTGCTTACACACTCAAATAACACATGCAAGCAAAATTCCTGGAAATCAATGTCAGATCTGCAAACAAATTTGATAACTAATTATTACAAACAGCAGAAAAGTTTTCCCAAGGCATCTAAAGTTTTCCTACATAGATTTCTGCCTTCATACGCTTATGCTCATGCTTCGTTGTGATTCCTATTTCACAAGGAAGCGTGAGCATAAGCATATGGAGGCAGAAATCTATGGAGGAAAAGCGCATAGAAAATGACAAAAATATGGATACAATTCATTGAGGATAAGCCAATAATTGTGCCTTCTCCAAAGAGGCAAATATAAAGTATATTTCCATGAAGATAATCAATAAATAAAATGGATTCAATTATTACTTGCCCATCCTCTGATTATCTTATACTGCTCCTCTTCGATGACATTGTGGCATGCTTTAACTTTTACAATACAAGGTCATACAACATTCTCAATGCTTATTATATGCCTCAAGAGCCGAGCCCTCAACACATTAAGAGGAATATTATCAGAAATCTAGTAAGAAACCATTGCCAATTGACATAGGAACACAAATTATGAAATTCTTGTATCAAGCCTATAAAACATGATAATAAAATAATAAACCATAGAATTTAAACTTGGACCTTTCCAATTAAAACATGTGGGTTAGCCTAGATAAAGTTCATCCACGAGCTTCGAGGAAGGGGAGAAAATAAAGGGAAAAAAGGGGAATAAGAAAAGCAAAAGAGAGAAAAATAAACTATGTATACAATCCCATAAACAAGGCCTGGGACAAAGCATGTACAATATATATATATATATATATATATTGCAACTTCCTTGGGGTTTCCGTAATATAAAACTAAATACAGAGGAAGTTGAAGGTTTCATAACCTGTCTTGGAACATTCATAAGAACATGCAATTTGTGATCAAGCTAGTGTTTTCTGGCAACTCTTGGTCTAAACGAAAAGTTCTTTATACATTTTCGTAAATACAAGGGTGCATGCAAAATACCAGTCCAAGCCAGTAAAAGGCCTTTTTATGACATAATATAACAAGGGAGTGTGAGAGTACAACAAGATCATTGGACATGCTTTTTAAGACATTGGGAATGATTTCAGACAAAAGAACATCGAAGATCTTTACACTTGCCTGCTATTCCAGGAGGGGTCATCGCAAAGTTGAGCAAATGCAATCAAGCTCGGATCAGATGAGAAGGTACTGACCAATTGATGCACTGTGGCTGGTAAACTACCGTCATAGTTAGTTGACGTACATGCTCTCAGACTTGTTAAACCAAACACCTGCATTTGAGGGCAATTATTCCTTCCAAATATTCAGAACTGAGAAAGGATCAAATTAGTGTTAACACTATTAGAGCTCAAACCTTGTGCATCGCACGTGACAGTAGTGACTGAGATCCTATGGGATCATCGACATATGAGCATGCTCCAACTTTTCGCTTGATATAGAGGATACCAGAATTAAATGGGTCATTCTTGTCACCAGCATTCCACCAAGATTTCTCTGAAAAATTAAGACTTGCAATTGGATGAAACTTTTCAATAATTTGTTACAAATCAACAGAGAGAATAGACAGCTATTCTACCTTCGGGATTAAGCTCAATGACTTGAGACCAATACCGTGGACCGCAAACACGAACAGTCTTTAACTGCATCATATGTTGAACATTACATTAATCCTAAAGTTTCAGTTTAATGAGCTGAAATGAAGCAGATAATAGACGCTGTAAGAGTTTTAATAAATCCAAAGAAGTTGATTGGAACTGTGAAGGAAGTAGCCAATTTACTATGTAATTTAAGCATGTCGACAACCAATACTAGCCCCAGCTATTAGAACTGCTTTGTCTCAGTATATGCTCCTTGCAGCATTTGGCCGTCTCTTTCTAGTTACAGTTACATATTAAACCTAAAGCTCAACATAAATAATAAATAGAGCAAGAGATGATGATTGGTCATGAACTCACAATAGCACGTTCTGGTAGAATGCAAGGGGAGACCTCACAAAAACTTGTCTCAGCATAATGTTCAGTTTCCCTAATTGTGACTTCAAGAGGAGCATAAACTGGTAAACCAGTATCCACATCAACTGTTTGAACCCACCGGGCTTCTGTTGCAAGGACATATAAATGCCTGAATGCCTAGAAAATAACTTCCTTCAGACAATAGCTAAAGACATAATAGAATAGATAACATAATGGAAAAAAGCATTCGTGATGAACAAGAGTTTGTATTCTTTGCCAGGTTTGTTTATGAAAATCATTTCCATTCATCTACGGTGAATGATATAAGAACGGGCCTTTTGTCTCCATCATGGTTTTCGAAAGTGAACTACTACACGATCCTAACCCTTTAAACTTGAATAAACAGACGTCGTACTACAGAAATTATCTTCAAGTTCTTTTTCTTTTTGTCTTTTTTTCCTTGATCAGTAATTTTTGACCGCAAGTATGTTGGAAACTTATCTTCAATTCTTTGTGACAACATCCCATAGCACAACCTTAATTCTACATAGTCCTATTCTCATGTGTGCAATAACATCCAAACTCTAAATACACTGCCTCAAAAGTAAATATTTATTCGTTAATATCCCTAGCAGGTAGAAAGCCACAGGACATAGTTTCTAAACCCATTTTTCACTGAAGTGCTTAAAAGGGTTCTCAATTACTTTGGTTGTGTTTAAATAGAAAAAAGATAATGGAACAAAGGTTTAATACCCTCTCAATCATGATTTACCTGAAGGTGGCATCGATTGTCATTTGGACCAGTAGGCAAGCGTGGATACAGGGTTATAAGTAAAGCTGCAACAGAATTGTTGCTAGTTGAAAATGTACGCATTCCACCTCCAAGAAACAAGAAACCAATTGATAGGCTTACCTGAAAAAAAAATGCACTGATATAATAAATAAAGGAAATGAAAAAAAAAGTTTAGATAGATTGCACATCACCCAATATAATGGTAAAACACACAATTAACCGCTCATGAATTTAGTATTTATCTAATCTGAACAGTGTCACACTTCGATCTTTTCACATGTCAATATGATTCTATGCGCATAATGTAATCCTTTTCTACCAAGGTAGAAAGTTCCTCGGATAGTATGAGCTTATTACATGAGAGAAATATAGTACATGTCACAGGCTATTGAAATCTAGTTTGTAGTTAGCCAATACAAAATAGGAACACCCTCACTTGATACAGATTCAGTGATTTGATCAGGGCCCATATTATGGGGGTAAAGTGAGAACCAAAACTAGTAACGAGTTGGCTGTCCAACTTTCTAAGTTGATCAAGTAAAAAAAAGATAGTCTAATTCTAGTAGACACCTAGGCTATGCTTCTTTACAAATATGATGGGTGAGATAGGACTATTTGTACCAATTTATTACCACGTCAGACTATTTTAACTCATGATTACAAAGTTATTTGATCCCATGACTATTTTATCATTTCTAAGACCATTTCATGAGGGATTATAATACCAAGTGGAAAGGTGGTACTATATAATCCCCCTTTTGAGGTATGAAATGACCTTCAAAATGATCAAAAATAATTCATGAATTAAATAACAGACTAATCATGGAATAAAATAGTCCGAAGTTGTCATAAATTAATACAAATAGTCATATCCCACCCATCATTTTTGCAAACAAACATAGCCCTAAATGTGCAACCACTCAATTACACCGATTACACAGTTTCTGTAATGTACACTGAAAAAATTAAGTGTTTACATCAAGCAGGAGGACGAATAGTGTATGCTGATTACTAAAGAAACCCTATGAATGGAAATGATCACCATGTAATTTTGAACAATTTGAATTTTGAGGACATTAACACTTTGAAGATGCACGTGCTGACATCACAATCATACCCTTTAATAAGATGTTGGATGACATGATCATGGCGCCATAGGAACCTCTCAGTACGTACAATTAACCAACAGGCCTCTTATTATAGAGCTAAAATAGCAGGAATTGGAAGCAACTTAGAATCTGAAACGCCTCAATTTATTGGTGAAAACCATATTATGCGAATGAGAGGTTCAATCTCTTAAACTCGTAAGCTTTTGATCATATGATGTAATTGGTGTCCTAACATTGTACCATATTCTTGATTCTAGAGTGACTCGGATCATGTATTTTGTTCAAACATTCACTCATTATTTCCTAGCATGTACTAAATGTGTTTCTCTTACAGACTCCATGTACAAGAGGTGCTATAACTGAGGATTTTGAAAACTTGATATGTCGCTCACTTCCATGAACCAGAGAAGTGCTATAACTGAGGATTTTGAGAACTTGATATGTCGCTCACTCTTAAACATAGTTGTCAAGGCATTAAGACAAGGCGAGGTGTTTGCGAGCGCCTAGATGTATAGGGGATAAAGCACCCCACCTAGGCATCCATAAGGCAATTAGTTGGATCCAATTAGAATGTGACCCTGTATTTGAATTGAATTGTGTTATAGTTCTTTTCATATTTAACATATATAAGGAAATATAATGTGCAACTTTTATAAACACGTCATAAAATTCATGTTAAATAATCAATTTTTATTTCTTAACAAATGAGATGGATGAAATATTATATTTTATTAATCATAGTCAACTATACATAATAACAATAATTAGTAAAACATTTAGATACTCCTTCCATTTCAAATTATAAAATTATTATTGACCTGTGTTACTCGGACTCGGGGCGGGTGTCGGATGCGGGTACATAGGTGTTGGACATGTGAAGTCAAAAAATAGAATATACGCGGATATAGATCCAAATTTGGACACGGGTGCGAGGATACGGTATGTTATGATTTTTTAACAATGTTTATACTGTCCAAATTCATATAGACATGCATTTATCATAATATGACAAAATGAAATAATCTTTAGTTTTCTCATCTACATTGTAGACGTACTAAGAAATATATTCATTTTTAAAGTCAAAATGACACGACTTATGTGGTCGAAATTATAACTTTTAAGGTTAAAATTGTACATGCAATAAGCATTTAATATTTTATGGAAAAAGAGTGTTACTTTTTAAAATAACAAAATAATTATTTACTACTTTTATGAAAAAAGTAGAAATATTTATTATTTTGTTAAAAAGAAAAATTAATATTATTATTTAATATTATTGTTATTATTATTAATATTTATTATTATTTAAAAGGGTGTTTTTTATTATATTATTTATTATTATTATTATTATTAATATTTATTGTTTTTTTAAAGGGTGTCTTTTGCTTCAGCCGATCTTCTTCAGATCCTTTTCTTCTTCTTCTTCTTCAAATTCTTTTCTTTTTCTTCTTATTCAAATCATTTTCTTCCTTTTCTTATTCAGATCCTTTCTTCTTCAGTTTTAGGACTCTCTTCAGTCGAGCGCCTTGGCAGCCTACCCCAAAGCGAGCATTGCCACGCTGCTTGTGGTTACGCCGGACAACTATGATGTCAATTCGGGCGGGGCAAAGTGCAAAATGGACACACCCGACACAAATCCTCAAGACTCGCTTTCGCACCGTGTCGGATCGTGTCGATCTTGGGTACTCCATCGTAAACAAAGTGACGAGTAAACACGAGTTATTGACTTTTGAAAATCAATTTGAGATATTTTCAAACTCAAAATTGGTAAGATTCATTAACAATTTTAACACCAAGCAATAAACCTTATACTTAGTAATACTTCTTTATATAGTTTACAATATTTATAATTGTATTGACTAAGGTAAATAGATCTATGTCAATTTTAAGTTCGAAAATGTCTTAAATTGAATTTTAAAAAGTCAATAATTATCTTATATTTTGGAACGGAAGAAGTATATTTTTCTATCACATTATTTATTATATTTAATTTTCTAAAAAGTTTGTATGAACTCCAAAATTATTCCAAGTCCGGATATGATGAATTAAACTTGATCCATTTATTTGACAACGTCTAAGATTCTCACTTTAAATTACTACCTACCTGATCACTTATGATGATTTCACTTCCATAATAATTCATCCAATGCAAGTAGAATTCACATGTCAAATTACATCATAGTAATGCATTAGAGAAATAAAATGAAAAATAAAATAAGTTTCTAATTAGCCCTGTTGCAGTCTTAAGACTTCACTAAAACTAGTTGAGGCGTAGGAGTTCTGGTCCACTTCTTGTTTTGTTTTGTTTTTTGTTTAGTGTTATGTTTTTTTTAGTAATTAAAAGGAAGTCCTGGTCTACTTAGAAGTTGGGAATGAGGACCTCATTCTACAATAAAGAAAGGCCATTGTAAATATGTAACTGATATTACAAGCTTACACTTGGGAGTATTCATAAACCCAACAACTGATATATATATATTGTTTGCAAAGATTTACTATAATCTGTACAGTTCAATTGTAACATACTAGACAATAATATCTCTATTCTCCCATGCCAAGTTTATAGGAAAGCTTACCGCTAACTGAGTACCATAATTAACATGCCCGTCAGCTGAATTTCGACTACGAAGAAATCTCAAGAATCTTAAAGTTTGCAAATGTCCAGAACCTGACATAACCTTTGTCCCAGAAAACATCATCGTTGAATAAGCACTTACATAAGAATAAGTACAGATGTAAATTTAAGAATTTGCAAAAACCACCTACCACAGACAGGGAAAGAGCAATGAGATGAAGGCATGTTTCCAATGTACTCCGATCAACATATTGCAACAATCCTTTTGGGAAGTTATTGCCACTTGCAACAGAGACAGGCTTTATCTGCCAAACATAGAGATGAAGAAGCAAAACAGTTATATATATATATATATATATATATATATATATATATATATATATATATATATATATATATATAAAGTTGAAAACACACATGCGCACACACATATAAATTAAGTAGCATCCAACGAAGGCTAGACCTCATTAAGAAAGTAAACCGCATAATTGTAAAGCAACTCCTGTGCATTTCCATCTCGTGTACCAGCAAATCTTAGACCTGCCACCATTAAAGCTTATAGATTTCAGAATAAAACATAAATCTTTGCCAGGAATAAGTCTAAGTAGCTAACAATAAGTGATTAACAGAGATAGATACACAACGTTATACCTATTGAGCCCAGCATCCATGGACACATCCTCAACTTCAACACAATGATTATAGCAACATATATATAGCGACTCATAGTCATAGCTCAGTAGTCCAGTGAGGAATCTAGATGTGGTTAAGAGGGTTTTATGTTCAATAGCTGTTTCTCTACTAGAGGAATTTAATTTCTCAACATCCTATTTGAATTTTGCAAGATACTGTCCAAGAGTTGCACGTCACTAAATACATTTAATCCTTACAGAGCTTTTAATTTGCGGTATTTGACTATGATAATTCTAGAAACAGTGCACGCAGATCGAGAAATAAAACTCTCAGAATCTTAATTGTGATGTCTAAATTAGAAATGGCATCCAAGAGAAAACAACTTTATTAAAATGAACATATAAATGATCTCAAGGACTGACCAAACAAAAAGGTTACTTACCAAGTGATATACAAGCTCCTGCTACTATATTAACATATGCCTGAATAAAAACTTCAGCATCCATTTCATCAACATCACCCATCTCGTCACCAAGGCCTTCAACCCCATTTTGCACGATTTCAGGAATCTGAGACTGAATCCAATCTTCAGATGGATGTACCCTAAAATGAGCAAGTACTGAGCCAAAAACTCGAGGGGCAACTAACAGGTGACAGATTTATGCACTCTTGGGACTGAATGAAAATATTATACCTGCTCCACATAATCAAATTCCGAGCAATGACGCGAAGCATTATAAAATCAGGCCTTACATACTGCAAATCAAAATGTGTGCGTGGAGTAGAGAGTCTTGACACAATCACGTCTGATTCAGTCTGCAATAATTATGAGGCTTCATTCGTGAAAAATGAAAAGAGTTCCCTTCTGAACTTGATAAAGAACATAAGCTGATGTACTAGTGTTATAGTATGATCAAAATATAATAATATTGAGGTTTGTTGCATTCACAAAATTACCTTTAAATACATTAAAGCAAGAGCAATTACGGCTGCAGGCGCAGTGACATCCACATTGATCTGGGTCCCATCCATAACCTAAAATGACAATAGCCGCACTCAGTGAGAGATAAGAAGAAAGAAGTATAATGAATGCCATAGATTGCTATGATAAAAACAGAAAAACAAAATACTTCTAAAAGCAAGGGCCAAATTATGATGATCAAAGGTAGGTTTAAACATGTACAACCTGCCCAGAACTGCGACTGTGCTCCTCGGTTAATGGTGTCAAGAGAAGGGATCTCTCCTGAAGAGTAATAAATAAACAAGGTCATGTTGAGTTCTTGTATAGTACATAATCTGCAAGAAGGTGAATCAAATCTTATGGTAGCATTTGGGAAACAAAATCCAGTAACAGCATTTACATTGTGACTTTCTTTACCGCCGACATATTGGAACAGTCGATCCACAAAATTGTCCATGAAATTAAGAGCGTCTTCTCCTCGGCCTTTCAATTGAACAAACCGTGGTTAAACAAAAGTAATATCTTCGTAAGTTTTGAAAAAAGTGTCCATCTTAAATCATACCCAAGGCAACAAGACCCAGTGAAAATCCGGCAGAAATTGCATAACCCTCTCTTTCAAGTACATTATCGCCTCCACTTCTACGACCTATTTCTCCCTGTTAAAATTTATAAAGATATTAGTTGCTAACATTATATCGAATAGAAAAGGCAATCAGAAAGAGTATTAGACTGCCCAATATTATGAACAAAACAAAATCCATGCAACACAGTAGAAATTTATAGAACTACTATTATTAAAGACCACTCTGCCATGAAAGTTCCTTCAGATATGGGAGTACGGAACTCCTTCCTTTTCTCAGATTTCCTGGAAATGCCACAGCTTATAATTCTTATTTACCACAAAGCCCATATATCTTAAAATTTTTGGCTCCAATAAAACATCTATTGACAAGCCTATCCTACAATAGGCAGGGGTATTCAAGTGTTGGACTCTGCTCCAGACCACTCCTAATGGAGCTCTCCTGCTCCCACTCCCTCTCCCTCTCCCTCTCCTTCTCCCCTTATTTTCTCGTCGTCCCTTCAGATCGAGTTTTGAAGAAGATGGTTGTTAACAAATAGTACTTTCACCAACAATGGCAAAATCATGTCAAAACATAAGTTTAGATACAAAACTAAAGCTTCAATTAACAAAATGTATAACCCCACATTATAATCACCATCTCCCACTTACCCAAAAAAAATCTTCATGTTCTGCAGTCACTCAATAGCTTCAATTAAAAACCAATTTAAATTGAATTCATTTATATCTTTGTCAAAGTCAGTATATAAAGTGGGATTCTGTCTTTTCAATTAAATTGTAAGGATCTGAAAAATACTTGCAACTTGATTGTTAGAAAAGACATCAATTGTTGGAGTTAGAAAGAGATTTTCATGTTGAACAAGACAAAATATTCCTTGTGTACACCTTCAATCTACTGGTTCTAGTTCAACTACAAACCATTCTCTACACTATAAATAAATTGAGATTTGACTCTTGATGATCAACTACCTTATAGATGGTGTCAGAATGAAAAACTTCCAGATGATGATCAGTAGGCTGATTTGCAATTTCAATCCCTGATTCCCTGAAGTGTGAACTAATGTGCACTTAATCTCCTCAAGTCCTATTTGTCCAAACTTAGCTCTTGAAGTTTACTCTCAGTTGCAATCTGACCCAATTGGCCAAATTGACTTCCATTTAGATGTGCTCTTCACTTTTGATGACTGTATTGCACCAAAGGAATGTTTTAGGAAATAAAACTAGTTTGCACACAAAACATTTCAAAGCACGTGCAGAGCATAAAGTCTGAATTGAAGCCAATGGACGAAATGAGTTAACTTAAACTAATTCGAGCAATTAGAACTTGAATGGGTTAAGTGCATACTTCAAAGGGGAAATGCAAATAACCCATGATCAGCACTGTCTTTAGTTTGTGCATATGTACACTTAAAAATCTTGATTCACTAGGATTTCATGAAGACCTTCAATTTGATTACATCAAACATTTAAGAAAAAAGATAATGTGGCTAAAAAGTAAAAGGGACAGGGATAATTTTTCTTGAAACTTTCACATTTTCTTTTGGAAATTAAACAACCAGGAGGCTGTGTATTTGGCTTCTGTGTTGGTCATTCTAGATATGAGATCTTGGACTTTAGATTCTTCAGGTAATTTAACGTGCAACCCATTCTTCGAGTTCATCATTCGTAGTTGATCTCATAATAAGTGCCCTTTTCTTTCATTTGAAGACCAAGATTCCCTGAAAAATAAGGCTTTTGTTTAGTTGTCAGTTCTTAATTGTCTCAATAGTCAAAATACAAATGATTTGTTTCAGAGAAGGCCTTGTAAGCTCTTTATTTGGACATGTCATATGTGTGTTATGTCCAAGACATTTTCTGAGTTGCATGAGCACTGGTTTATTCTGGCAGGTAGCCAGAGGTTTGTGGAATTATCTTTTCTTGGTAGTTTGGGGAGCCTCTTGTTTTATCTCTGTTCAGTGGAGATTTTGCCTTTCAGATCATGTTTAGAGATTTTGGGATATCTAAGGATGGTAAAGTCTCATAGAGATGTGCTTCGTTCGCTATTCTGTGGGGCATGGAAATAGAAGAAAGCTACAGTTTTTTATGATACATATCTCTCTTCCTTTACTACTTTAAATACATATATATATATAAAAAAAAAAAAAAATTGCTGGGTGGGTGATGGATGATTTTACCAGCTAAGGTAGCTAAAGTAATTACGGCAACGACAATTCCTAATGCAGGTCAGCACCTTCGTCTCTTTTCTTTATTTTGAGATTTTGATATTGATTTTTTAGCAAACTTCAACAAATGATGGTATGGTGGCCAGAAAAGTGGGTAGGGAGATGATAGTTTATATCAAAGATAATAAGTTTAGCTCTGGTACCATCTGTAGTACAAGTTTGGAACTTGGAAGAAAGTACGAATGAATAAAGGAATAAAAAGAATAATGTCCTAAGGCCACAATGGTACAAAGCATTCACAAAGTGAGCACTTGACCATCGCTTCAAGCATGACCTTCTTATGATCATTGTTTTTCCTTGCCTTTCTATTCATTTCCAGCCTAACCAAACTAGTTTGGGATGCATCTTTGAGTTAAGTTGAATTGATGCATATTCTTATGATCACAAACCAAGTCATAAAGTAAATTCTGATACACGCAGTCGACTACAGAGGTATAAATTACTGGACTACTACATAAATATGGAAGGTCAAACGAATGTGCTTACAGAACACTAAAAATATATGTACAGAATACAGTAACAGCATAGTCAGTAAAACAAAATAAAATTCAAAACCAAGAGGAAATTACAATTTAGAAGAAGAAAAACCCACAAAAAAACAAAATAGTGATCAGGCCATGCATCTCTGTTAACTAGCAAGAAACATGTCCAAAAAATGAAGATGAGACTTTGAGACGCAGAATAATGAACACAATAAATAAATTACACCAAATTAATGTCATAAATTCTATTTATATTGTTGTGTTGACAGCTTAAAATCATTGCAAGGACCACTGATTCTATGGGTTTAGTAACTGCAGTACTGCACATATCCACCGAGCAGAATATCAAAATCATATAATATAGAGGAAATATCAACTTTCAAACATGAAGTCTAAATACGTAGTAGTGAAGAAGAAGAAGAAGAAGAAGAAGAAGATACCAAGAGAACTTGCATAGTTTGGGGGTGCGCAGATCCTTCATAAAGCAGCCCAACAGACATAAGTGCTGCAGACTGTAAAAGTAATGTAATAAAGTTAGATGTTTAAGTTGATGTCCAGAGAATAACCATATAGTTTAACTATGAAATTCTTCTGGGTTAGAAACCAAAAAATCTATCAACTGGATTAATATAAAAAAATTCTTTCTTATCAAAAAGATGAACAAAAAAAATGATTCCAATGTTGGATAAGGGAAGAGCTTGATTAAGCATACATTTTCAAATTCACATAAAACAAAAGGTACATGCATGTAAATATCAGAAAATACCCCAACAATCTACATAGAAAAATGATAGCGTGAATAATAAAATGTGATGCAGATAAACAGAAAGGACCACGGTAGTAGATACCTGCAGAAGGGTTGGTAATTCCAACTCAGGAAAAGAAGATGGATGGCGAGCTGGTATGTGTACATAAAGTGACTGCCACATAACAGTGTGATTAAATCAGCAAAAAGGGAGCTACTGATACATATAAAGAACACTAAAGAAAAACTTTTGCAGTGATTGTCTTCATATTTATATATCTTGGCAAGATCAAATTTACACTAGTTACATATCACTGACTTGGCTACATCACACCTAGACTCAAATGAATGAAAGTCTTCTCCCAGCAACTTAGTCTCAGCTACATGAATCTTATTTCACCTACCCATTATGTCTAGGAAAACATTTTTAAAAAAAATAAATAGCTATTTATATTTATTTGCTATCTTCATTCAAATTGATTATAGTCTTTTCCTTTCCATGGCATTATTATACCATCATCTCTAGTCTCTTCATTGGTATGAGGTACAAGAAGAGACAGGAAGTAAAGGATTAACAACAGCATGATCTTTTCCCCACAACTATGACTAGATATATAGATGTTGAACATTTACTACCAATATTCCTCCATTTGACCAATTTAATGCACAAATCAAAATCTATAATTCCCTATTTGATCATTTCTCAGGTTCCGTACTACATGAATATCAAATCCCATCGCAGGCTCACAAGAAATTAGAGAAAACAGCAAGTAAATGAAAAATATTTAGACCACTTAACCTTTGATATTGCTGGATGCATAGTTCCCCTATACGATGCTGCAAGTCCAAGCATTAGTCCTACTGTCGTGCTTTCATGCTCCTAAATGGAAAACACATCAGGAATACAATTGTGGACGAGACTGAAAAATAATATACTTTGAGAGGTCTTCTATTTCAGACGGAGGAAGAAAAGGGAATATCATAATAGGTAAGATAAATTCATATAAATTTAAAAAAAAAAAAGCAAGAATAACAAACTTAGTCTAAACATAAATTCTCATGGAAGGCGCATCCACATACAGCAAAACACTGTAAGCACACACCCGTGTATGTGAGCACACAGACAGTGCAAGAGCGGGTGGAGGCTAACAAAATTAAAAAACAAAACAAAAAAATACAACTTTTCCGTCTATGTTAACAACCAAGAACACATACTGAAACACATTTATATAACAATAAGTAACGTATAAAATTTCATCTACCAAGGGAAATTAAAAATTTTAGCATGTAGATATGTAATTTTTTAGTTAGGACTTCACTGAAATAAAAGATTGATTTTAAAGATGCTTGTGGAAATCATATACATTTGGGGAGCCTGGAGTAAAAGCATCAAATATCTTAGGGCGTAATATTGATTCTCAAAATATGTGGGTAGTCCCATCCCCGGACCCTCGTAGACCCTCAAAGGGCACCGTCCCTGTTTGAAACAAAACCAAATACTGGTTTTTATCAAGTACAAGTTCTATTATCAAATAACCTGACCCAATATGTAATAATTCCCAATTTCTTGGAAGAAGTAATTTGAACAGAAGCAAGTATCGCAGTACCAAATTAACGGGACAAAAGAAAGACCTGAGAATAATATTGGTATATATCTGTTATAGTCAAAACACGCAGATGTCCATGTAGCCCAAGTGCAAGGAGAAGCCCTGCGTGAATAACATTTGGCTCGTCCGGTTTATTATATATGATCCATGTTCTTGACATTTTTCCCTTCAAAAGAATAGAGAATTTCATTAGGTAAAACCCAGGAGCACTAGTCAGAACCCAAGGAATAATACCAACTATAACCACTTAAAATAGCAGCAAATATATAGCACACATAGAAACAAAATTAATGTTGAGCTTTTCTTTTTCTTTTTTTTTTGATGGGTAGATTGTATCATTTGTATGGTCTTCATAAATATCATAAACAAAAAAAAACCTGGATAGGGGCCAGCCTTAGTCCAGAAGCTACAGCATTGTGAAACTCAGGCCAAGATTTGAGTTCCTGAATATTCCTTATATTTGGATCTAGATTAACCTGCCAAGGAATTAGATCAACAATTTAAAGAAACAACAAATTTGTGAACATATAATAAGGACATACAGAAGATATTTTTTCTAGAAAGAGTATCTAGCCATAAAGATTAAGCTGCTGGATTATCTTGAAAGTAAAGGATAATACAAGATACGATTTCGAAGAAAATTACATCACCAAGTAAATATTTGATCTACTTTTCCAAATTTTAAAGGAGTTAAGACTTTTTCACTCAGAACCAACAACTAATATGAACATACCGTTGCATTTTGTTGAGCGGGCAACCGACCTGCTAAAATGAGCTTGGGGACCGTGAGCGCCTACAGAAAAATAAAATTTATAAAACTGAAGCATTATATTATAGAATCAACAGTGTATCTTGACACATTTAATCAAAATATCAAATCGCATTGCAGAACCCCAAGGGTCCACATTCTACTGAACAATCAAGCGCTAGAGTAAAGCAAGTTAAGTTTAAACATGGGATCTTTATATATCACCGCAGAAAAAAAAGGGGGCATTGCCTCTGTTAAAAGGGTATGCGTGGTTGCGAGAGTAAATGCTCCACGGCCAATAGGAAGTGCAGTTGTACGTTGAGCAAGCTGCCATAGCTGAGCCTATACAAATGAAGTACAAGAAAGCAACAATTTAAAAAATTAAAAAAAAAAAAGGTAAGAGATAGAAGATGATGATGATACATGCAGTAACAATAACCATAATTCAAAAAGTGAATAGAACAGAGCTACCCTATCGTTTCCTCGACCCATCAGAAGAAGTCTGAATAAATCAGCACTGGACAGGGGTGGTAAGAAGGTTGATGTGTTATCCTCATTTATAGGATCTCGCCAGAATGGGCATCCATTGATTCATCCAGATTTTAAAACAATTATGTTAATTTTTCATTATTTTATTAGATTGATTGATGCAGAGTTGCAGACTATATGACGAAACTCAGTTATTCCCATTTATATGAGAATAGAAATCTCTGTTAGTGAAGAACCAAAACCGAAAGGAAACAAAAAACTTTGAGGAAGTACTTTAGCATTTTCCAGTACATTCGGTCAATTAGTACGAACAATGACATTAAATATGAAAAAGGAGTAGAAGCACGATGGTGTACCTGTTGGAGGTCCTGATCAGAAGCAGTAGGGTTAACAGGCGTTTGAATTGCCACAGGCCTTGCAGAACATAAAAGACGTCTAACCTATGAGAAATGAAAAGCATTCAATTACCATCCTTTTGGATCCCATATTATATTTATCAAAAAAAAAGGGAGAGAATGAAAGTGTTTATCAAGTACAGAATGACAAATTTAAAAGGAATAATATCAAGATAAAGAACCCATAACAAGCTAGTAATATGAAAAGAAAAAGGGTAGTAAATTAAGGCAATTAACATATATGATTTAATAAAAGCCATCATATGATCTTTCATTAAGTAAACAATATACCCAACAAAAAAGACTAAAATAATTTTGAGTTAAGACCATAACTGATCACCACCATAAAATATGTGGTGCATGTAGAACAGTAATATTGTGTAATCTCCAGGAATTGATTGCCCCATACTCCCATTAATCAAGCTTGAGGGCATATACACCTTAAAACAAATGGATATACAAAAGCATGCAGGAGGAAACCTTGTAGTAGGGGGAGGAGAAGAAGGAAATATCCTACAATATTCAGAAATGCACTACTGCAGGTACCCGTACCACTTGTCGTGTTGCCAACTAGAGACCCATAAATTTGTATTGCATGCATTTTGAGTCAATATCTGATCCAAAAATGATCCTTCATACAAAAATTAGAAATAACTTACAAGACATTCAGGACCCGACAAAAATCAGAAACAACATATAAGAGGTTCAGGACCCACAACATTCCACTCAAATCTCAATAAAACAAGAAAAAGTTTGGCTCCATTTTAGATGATCTGGATTGGAAAACAATTAGGCTAATTTGAATTTTAACAAAACAATCTTTTTTTCGGTTTTCATTTTCAAAACAAGAAAACATGAATTATGTTTGGACTTTGGACAACATTTTTGTTTTCTGAAATGAATAAGAAATAATGAGTCTGAAATTTTTAAAAAAAAATTAGGAAGACAAGAATATATAATGGGGGGTTATAGTGAACTTAAGATATTAAATAATTAGTTATTACAATTTTCTTAAATTTCACTTAGAAAGTTCAAAAATATGTTTTACGAAAATGCTATCCAAACACATGCCCATTTCAAGGATATTTAGAAGGGGGGGGGAACTGAAAACAAAGAGAGAATATGACAACAAAAGAGGGAAT
Source organism: Panax ginseng (assembly GCA_020205605.1). Classification (NCBI taxonomy): domain Eukaryota; kingdom Viridiplantae; phylum Streptophyta; class Magnoliopsida; order Apiales; family Araliaceae; genus Panax; species Panax ginseng. The sequence continues at coordinate 21,285,084 of CM035130.1, read as the reverse complement.
ATGGAAATGAAAGAGAGATGGCAAATAGGCTCTTAGTATTTACTGTGTAAGAAAGTTTGTTATAAAGAAGAGAATTGAAAAGAATGCAGAGAGAGTAGGTGCAACCTAGATCCTTGTGCACATGTGAATCATTATTGACAAGTACCTCTAACATGGAGGAAATCATATCATGCACAATGGGCCTCAGAGAATTGGAAGGTAGGCACTCTGAAGTAGAAGGAAAAGTTTTGAAAACTTAAGGAAGTTACAGTAGCAGGGTACTATTCACATACTGTAGCAGTCTTGTGGCGAATTTGCCATTCATGTGCAGTAATTTAGGAGTTGAGTAGTCGTTTCTTCTTGTTTTTATTAGGTTAAATTGTATGGCTGAGATTATAATTAATGGATGGTAAGGATTTAGTTTTACTAAATTTCAGTGTCTTGTTTTCTTATACGTAAATATTATTTGCAGCTTTGCAAGAACATTTTGGTTTTTAAGAAAGGGTTTTGCTTTTCAGCACCTTCTTTTCCTCTGTTACCCTAAAGAAACTTTGGCTCATTTAAGAAACAAAGTAAAATTCTGTCCTCTTCACTCCAGCCTGCACCACACTCCTAATGAAATAAATGAAAATAAACCACATCTTGTTGATAGAATTTGATTAAGAACGGAGTAGAATATTCTTTCTAAAAATTAGTGATGCTGAAACAATATGCATATGCAATTATGCATTGAGCAAATACTAAAGAAGATTTGAGGATGCAAGTCTCTTCTGGTAGCTTGTACATGCAGCATATGATTTCCTTCACTTGGAAACAGTAACTTACAACTTAGTTACGATATTTGTATTTTGAAGCTACAATACAATAACCTAAAGAAAGCAACCATGACTTACCTCATTTACGCGCAGATCACGGCCATACCTCAACTGCATGTTAGAGTTGAAAATATGCTCCATACCATCAATGGTAGATCCATCAACAGAATCTGAATCCTCAAGCTTGGCATTCTCCAGTTCACTTGTACCAGAAACTGAGGAAGGGATTGTCACTGGATGTAGATGTAGCATGTAAGGTGTAGACACAGAAATCAAATTCATATTGGTGTGAGGCTCAAGTTCCTTGGATTTGCTTGAATGTGCCAAGCATGACAAAGATAGGTCTTCTCGACCAAGAAGAGCATACGCAGCAGCAGGCCAATCGATTGGGGGAGATTCCCGGCACTTATCCAATGCCTGTGAGGTGCAGAAGAAGCATCCCACTCAACAATTAGCAAAATAGATTATTAATAAAAATGAGACATGAGTAAGGAAATTAAAGGTAACCCCTTAGAAAAGCTAATAAATTGCTTACTGCCATTCTCCTCTGAAAGGTAAACCATCAGAAGTGTAGAACAACCATGATTTTATTTGTCTGATACACCTAAACTTGAGAATTCAAATTATTTAACAACTATCATTTCCTAGCAAAAGGTAAACCAAAAACAACAATAAAACAGTCCCAACTTTTTGTCTATTACACGTTCAGATATGGCCGTAGGATATGTAATCAAAGACCCAACAGTCCTTAAGCTAGGAAACTTACAAATACTTAACAGCCACAACCTACTTCTATAAATGTGGTACATGGCTCTTCTCTTCATACATATAAATTATCAATCTCCATTGTTTTTATTAATGCCCAGAACATTTAGCTATCACTTACATGACGTAGAGGAAGAGATACACCAGCAGGCAGCAAGTCTAACTGTTGCAACCCAAATCTTTCCCCAACCATTGCCAAGACTGTTAGCTCCTCATTTGAAGAAGATGATCCGGTCGCAACATTACAGTAAACACCATTTGATAGCTTCTTCCCTAGCTTTTCTGCACCACATAACAGACTATAGAATGACACTATCTTCCGGGACCAGCTCACAACAGGACAATTATCTTTACGGATCAAAGGAGGAAGGTCACATATATTAACAGAATTGCATCCATATCGCAAACAGTTTTCAAGCCATCTGAATAAATTAGGACTGGTTTTATGGGAAAATGAGGTCCTGCACTTCCCAAACTTCTTGGAAAGACCAGGAAAGTCACGTATATATTGGTCCAAATAGCTTTCCTCACACAGAAACTCAGCAACATTGCATAATAGGCTCACCAGAAGAGCCAAGTCCCTGCAGTGTAGGTCAAAACAGATGAGACAAGTTAGCAAGAGAGCATCATAAATGCTCCATTTCTGTATGGAAATCATTGCTAAAAATAACTAATTTCATGGTTATGGAATTCGGTTGTGAATATGCTCATGTTAAGTAATCAATTCATCTAAAAGCTTAAGCTCTTAGAAAGAGGCACCAACAATGTATATCATATCTAATACTCCCCCTCAAATGCAACTTTTATAGAGAAGGGACAAATTAAAGTGCATTTGCACCATTAACTTAATTATAAAGGTAATTTGCAGTCGGAATGATTTGAACCAAAGACCCTGCACACCCATAGCTTTGATACCATGTTAAGTAACCAACTCATCTAAAAGCTTAAGCTCTTAGAAAGAGGCACCAACAATGTATATCATATCTAATAGCTCACAACTATCAAAGAAAATGTATCTGCCTCCATAACTCTAATCGGAAAAAAGTGTATGAAATAACCAATCAAAATTAAGTACAGAATAAAGCTCGTCCAATATCCTGAAACATTATGTCGAAGTAGATACCTTTTCCCACACTGCCACACATGTATTTACGTGACATGATCCAACTGTTGACAGAACTCTCAAACATGATCTTATGGAATGAGTTGATAAGCTATTTTCTGTTATTCCTAACCTTTTTTATGTTTCTTCAAGGTAAGGTTTGCCCTTTTTCATTAAAGAGCTTGTTAGTGGAAATGGACTCTGGTGGTAGTGAGGACGGGAAGATGTTGTGCCCATGTGCTTGCTCTGACATTTTTAGGGTGTCACAACCCCAAAAAAAGACATCGCTAGGGTATGCAGACTGAAAAATGGCAGGATGTTTAATAACTCCCTCTTCCTCTTTGAGGGATAATGTGTCATTTATCGCCTCACTATGGGTTTAAGCTATGGGGGCATTTATAGGATTAGTGGTTTCCAACGTTCCACAGGGGTTGTCAAGTTGTCTTTTTATGGTAATCATTTTTTTACCCAATAATTGTATCTTACAGGAGGGACTGCTTGAACTCCAAGTTGTGATGTCTCCCTTTTCTGAGGTCTAACAAATTGCTTCTCTTATATTTTTAAAAAATGAACTCCATAAGTCTAATTTCATCAATTAAACCAACAGTTCTGCAATAGTATTTGAAAATCAGTAGAATTCAACTTACATTCCATTAAACATCCTAACATACAGATATATGCTCAAAATTTCAATTGATCAGCTACCAAAGGAACAGAACTAAGGAATCAATGGTAGAACAACTTTCACTAGGGAGCATAGAGAAAAATTTTTATTAAAATACACTTCCATGAACATAACTAGTATACATAGGAAATTAGAGGGTTACCGCTTGCGAAGATTATCTAGTTTCAAAGTTTCATATACTGCATGCAATGAATCAAGAGTCTCCATCAAAAGTTCAGAGTAGAATGATTTTTCACGGAGTTGCGAACAATCCTTGTATGAATCAGGGGATCCCAGCAGATTAATCGACTTTTTAGGAGAGATTCCATTTATAAAGTTAACCTTACAGTAGTCCTTGTGAAATTTGCTGTTCATAAGAAACTCCCATGATGAATGGGAAACTGAATCTGAAAGAATATGAGTGACAGGCCTGGACTCTCTGCACATTTTCATTATGATAGTACAAAAAGATTCCCATTCTGATTCAACACCAAAATCAGTCTTAGCTAGATATGCCAAATCAATATCACCCCAAAGAAGAGAAATAAAATGATTATAAAAACCACTGTTGAGCCCCTCAGCCATTGCTGTGATGCAATCATTTGTCAATGATGATGAAGGGCTTTTGCGCAATGCACATCTGAAAATCTGCGCAGGAAAAGAAAAAAATAACTCTAAAGCCATAAATCTAGAGAACAAATTAAACATAAGTACTGCACCGCATATAAATAGATTTGCACCATGACAGTGTGACTGACAAAAATGATATTAGACTTTCTTTTGTTTCAATTAAGATGAAATGGAGTATAAGATCACTAAAAGCATTAGTCGCTCCCTTTGCCTTCTTCAACAACATGAAAATTTTCAAAACAAACAAATGTAATCATAAACATTGGTAGTAATGAATAACAAGAAGTTTTGCAAACGGTTAAACTAGAATTGTAATATAGCAATACTTATCCATGTTACCTCATCTTCATGTTATCAAATTAAAACATAGAATATGTCTGTACTTAGCATACCTTCCCATTATTGACAATCACATTGAAACGCCCTTCTACAGCATGAGCCAACCCAACAATTTTTACATCTTGAAATATGGATGCTTTTTCCAGGGGATTCGGATTATGAGGAACCTCACATTTACCCAAAGGTGGAGGCAGCATATACCTACACAGGCACTGCTTCCCTGACTGCAACAATATAAAGGCTTGTAAATGATAACTATAAGAAAAATCGCACTATAAGATTAAGCAGAAGAAAAAACAAATGTTAGCATACAATACATCAATAAGGGAAGAGAAAGAAAGTTGAAGATGCTTGTAAAACCAGATTTTGAAACTAAACCATAATTTTAGGAGAAACAACATTCACAAAATGAGAATATTGGTATAATGCAGAATTACAAAAGAAGGATAATAGTTTATGAGAAAAAGAGCGTTATGCTCTCAGGGAATTGGTAGAAACACACAGAAGCAGAAAGCACAATTCACTATCAGAGATTTTCGATACCCCATATGATTCAAGATTTAATAACTATAATTGGCATTCATAACCACCAATTAGAGATTACGTATTATAACAAAAAAAAAGGATATATTATTTTAAATTACAAAGGTATCTGACATCCCCATGTAGTTTGGATATGTTTCATGGTCTTTCGCGGTCTTTGTTTTACTTGATATTAAAAATTCAAGCCAAGAAGTAAATACCATTATACATGATTTATCTTATCAATAAAAACCATAGTTGTCATGGCGTCGCCTAGGCAATGACTAGGCGTCCTGGTGCTAGAGAAGAACAAGGCAACGCCTTGGACGCCGAGCCGCCAAGGCTTACGCTTTGGTAGCTGGCCCAAGCTAAGTGATTAAGTCATTTTGCATGAACTAGCTATATGGTGTAATTTTTTTTATTTATTAGACTTGTAATGTGTGGTGATTGTTGACTTGATTGATCCTTTATTCTCTACGTAGTGTATGCTAACCTGTTCTACTAGTTTTCAATGTCAATTTGTCAAGTGTTTTATTTTTGAATTTTAATTGTGAAGTATTCATATAATTGTGTTTTTAATTGTATTTAGTTATTATGTTTTGAGTTTAAATGTATATAAAATTTTATTGTCGAATATGCTTTTGAAGTAAAACAAATAATGTATAAATTATACATTGTTAACAACTTGTCACCATATGAACACCATGGCGGGCGCCTTATTGTCTAGGCGTCCTGGCAGTCAACTACCGTCGCATCTCGCCGTGACAACTATGATAAAAACTCCTATACTTGCATATAGTATACCAGATATCAACCAAATGAGAAGGTACATCAAACTCAGCAGTTCGTCATAAAGAATGAAACTATTATTATAAATTTTTAAACTTGAGAGTAAATCATGAGACTCCCAGGAGTTATAAGTTTATTAAATTTAGGGCAAAACTAATGTTCATCCCATTATACTTGACTCATTTTGTGCAATAACCCATTGAACTTTTAATTTTTATAATTGACTAACTGAACTACTTAAAAATATTCAATCACCTCATTCAATTAAATTAATTGGATGTCCGTTTGTTTATTATCTACGTAGCTGTGTAAAAATAAATTAAAAATGACATAAATGACATGGCTCACACGTAAGATAGTAATAATAATAAAAAATACAAAAAAAAAAGTTGCAACAGACTAGAAAAATAAAAGAAACAAGTTTGAATTTTGTTACTTTTTCTTTCTCTCTTTTATCATTTTCATCTTTGTCAAAATACCCATACCCAAAAGTTTATTTCCATTGTTAGTATGATCGTCAATTCAAGTACTGTAAATTCAAGTACTGTGTGTCATATTCCTTCGATGAGAAAGTCGGAACCGTTCTCAATCACTTTCCAAAGACGCTACTAATCCTCAAGGTCGAACAATCTTTCTTCGATCCCTACAAATATGGGTTAGGTGGATGGATGTTTAAGTTGTTTAAGAGCTCTTGATTCATACTGTAAAACAAAAACTAGGTTATTTTTCTCCCTCTTTCCTAGCTAGAGGTTGAAGATATATATATATGTTTTGGGATTTTTTATTTGCATGAAGGCTCGTTTAGCTGGTAAGCGGGTCAGGTTGACCTGTCTGGAGGTTGAAGATGAATAGATTTTTAAGTTTTATTTTTTTTAAATTATATAATACCTCAAACTTTAAAGCCAATCAAATACAATCTCAGTGGTTTATCTCAATTTTCTTCATTTTTTAAGAAATAATTGATGAAAGATTATTCTATTTTACCCAATTTAATGTCAATCTAACTCCGACCAAGTGATGCAGCGTGGTTAAAGGCTTAAAGCATTGTTCTCCCTCTCAAAATTAAACTTTTGATTTGTAGTACTAATAAGTATGTGATTGATTTGAAATTTTTGAATTTGGGTGATTGGAGAAGATATGGAGTAATGCCCAGGCAAGAAATGGGTCCAACAAAACCACTAACCCTCATGGATTCCGACTCCCGAGCAAAGAGAGAGATGGGAGGCTCCACAAGACACAAGTTACTGTGTATTTGTAGAAAGAGGGATAAAAGTAAATTTGCAAAATGTATTTTTAGAAGTCATGTCAATCTTTATTTACTCCATGTCATTATGTTTAAATTTCGCTTTTTTTTAAGCAACCATGTGGATAATAAACTAACAGACATCCAAATAATTTGACAGAATGGGTTGATTAAATATTTTTAATTAGTTCAGTTTGCCAATTACATAAATTAAAAGTTTAATGGCTTATTGCACAAAGAGCGCCAAGTACAATGAGTTAAACGTTAGTTTGCCATAAATTCAGTACTATAGTAAGACTATATATAAGTTAAATTGCATATAAACCAGAATAAATGAATCCTGGATGCAAAGCTAAAGCATAAAGAAAAAGAATTTTTACAATGGTGGTACTGCTAAAGATGAAAACTGTCCACCTAATTTAAATAATAGCAACTACACACTCAATACGAGTCTAAGAAATGTTGGATAAACAAGATCTAGAAAAAGGTATGCAGACAAATAATATCATGCATCTCCACATAGATTTTTCACAAAGTTATCAACTGAGAGAACTTGATTATGATTATTGATGGGCCAAAGGTCAAACAACTTACATAAAGAAGAACGGTGTTTTCTGAAGCTAAACAAATAATGTCTTCAAATGGAAGTAATCCCACTTTAACCCTGTGTGAAAGGGAAAAAAATCAGGAAGACTTTCACAAAATTATCAAATCAGTAAACTGAAAAACAGAAAAACAAACGTGCCAGTTGCCACTACCTTGGACGAGTAACAGTAACAGGTGCTGCCGCAATTGCAGGTATACTCCAACTCATGTCAGGTTTAATATCAAAGAGAATCTCATTATTGAAGTCTACAGTCTGAAGCCTCACTGATAACAACTTCTTTTGATCTTGGAGAAGAAAACATATAATTGGCACAGCATCATCATCAGTTGCTAGAAAAACCTGAATAAATTGTGTCAGCTCAGTTGAGCCAAAAGTGAATGAAAATTATAATAGAGAGTAAATCTTGTCACATCAAATGCTTGAAAGAGAATAGTACAATTACATTATGAAAACTTAACTATATATTGAGTGTCAGCAACAGAGAAGAAAGATGTTAGATTGACTAATCAAAAAAGGAAAAAAAAATGCTAGATCAAGAATGGCAAAGGATAGATCTGGAATAAGGTCAACAAACAGTAGCCAATTCAAGAATGCAGGCTAGCAACATTCTGACCTATGTAAAACCCAGCTTAAATTTATGTTTCCAACCCCAAACCCATAATAACAAAATGAAAATACATTAATTTGGTAGACAAAACATGTATTCAACTCAACAACGCATTTTATCTAAAACTAGGTAGGCTAAAAATGAAGGACAAAAATAAAACGGAAAAATAAGAAAAGAATAAAATATATTAAATAAACAAAATAATAAAATTAGATTTAAATAATAAATTAGAAAAATCCCACATATAGAAACATACATACATCAGTGTTACTAAAATTCCCTGCCTAGGTCCGATTAATCCATGCCTCTAACATCTCGATTTGGCTGGGCACCTAAGTTACAATACTTCAACTGAATTTTTTAAGCCTTAAAAAGAAAGATAATTTTTCATGTAAAATTAAAATTAAAAAAGAGTAAAATGCACTTTGAATCCCCAAGTTTATCACATTTTGCACATTGCATCCTATATTTCAAAACATGACACATTGCAGCCCACACTTTTAACGAACCGGCACATAACACCCTTTGACCCAAAATCCGTCGCTCTAAGTACAAAATCTGACACTTTTCCATCACTTTGAATGACGAATTTTGAGCTAGTGGGTAGAGGTGTTCATCGGTAAAAAACCGAACCGGTACCGATACCGAATAACCGGTTCGGTACAAAGTCGGTACCGGTTTTTTCGGTTCGGTTTTCGGTTATAACGCAATAATTAAATACTTTTTTTTTATATTAACAAATTTTTAAAAACTAAGAAATGAGACTAGTAAATTACATTCTTACAAATACTAATTACAATTGTTGATCTAAGAATATTTAACTATCATAGTTGTAGTAAATAGTAATTGTAGTTTGAAATTTTTGGTTAATTCTTTTAATGATTGTTAATTTGTTACCTTATCTTTTTTCCAGTTATTGAAGTCTTGCCTACTGCAATGGCAATGTGAGATTGTGAGCTGCAGGATGATCTCTCTTGGACTTGAGATATGCTATCAAATTTTATAGAGTAGATAGTAATATAGTATTTCATTTTATAAAAACTTTCTGTAGACATCATATGTAAAACAGTAAAAACACCATGTCAAGTGTTTTCTATATATATATATATTGTTTAGAATGGAAGGAATATGTATTTAATTTTCCTATAGTAAGAGTTTATAAGATGACTGATGACTGCATGGGTTTATGCTTAGTTTATATATCATATTATGAGACTTCATGTACATACTCTTAATTTTTTGACATGCATGTTGCATGCAGGCAATATAAAACATGTGGATGTAGACTAAAAACAGAACCACAACTTTTCAGCAAGGAACAAAGAAATTTTTTAACTTCTCAAATTTTCGGTTTTTTTTCGGTATTTACCGAATTCAAAATTTTCATTACCGATACCGAAAAAATAAAAATACCGAAAAACCGGTACCGAAAAAACCGAAACAAAAAAAAAACCGGTACCGGTTTCAACCGGTTCGGTAAAAAACCGAAAAAACAGAATTTTTGAGCACCCCTACTAGTGGGTGTTATGTGTCGGTTCGTTAAAAAAATGGGATGCAAATTGTCACGTTTTGAAGTATAGGATGCAATGTGCAAAATTGGGTATACTTGGGGATGAAAAGTGCATTTAACTCTAAAAAAATGGCATCTACAATATGCTTTGTATAACATAACAAGTATGTATAATAGAGAAAAAAAAAATTATGAGACCGCCTAATAGGGGTGCTCAAAATTTTTCGATTTTCGATTTTTTTTGCATCTGCAGCCAGTGATGAATTTTTTGGTATTTTAACACTTTTCGGTACCAGTAGTGGTAATGACTTTTTTGAATTCGGTAAAAACCGAAATACCGAAATTTAATAATTAATAGTTAATGTTTTGTAATTTTATATATTAAATAATTTTTTTATATATTAATAATTTTTATATAAAAGTAGTTTTATTAATTTTTATATATATATTAATAATGTTTTGTAGTTTTATTTTATATATTAATTATTATTAATAGTTAATGATTTCTTAATTTTTAAAAAAATTATTAATATATTAAAAAATTTATTTAATTATTATTAATAATTATATATTACCATGCAGTATAACCGAAAACCGAAAACCGAAACGAAAAAACCAAGATCTAGATTTTGTGTAATCAAATAGGTAATTGAGACAGTTTTTTGGTTATTATTTTTTCGGTAATTCGGATCGGCACTTGTTCGGTATTTTCGATCTAGGTTCGGTTTTTTACCGATGAGCACTCCTACCGCCTAAGAAAACACTTAGTTAGGAGAATGCCTAGGCTCCCCCTCCACTGCCCAGCACCTTTTAAAACACTGCATACATACACAAATGTATACAAAAAGCTAACACTAAAACAAAGGGAAAAACATTTTTGAAAAAAAAAGGAGGGAGAAGAGAGAAACCGAGAAGTAAAAAAGGTGGAACAACCAACTAGACCTCCAATAAGTGAACCACACTCCTATCTAAGGTCGTGTCTTCCATTATATTCCGCTCCTTGAAGGCTTATCAAAAAATAATGGCAGACAAAAGACGAAGATAATAATTAGCTTCACACCCCCACAGAAGAGAATTCACAAGCATAAATGCAAGTTCACAGCTACTAAATTAACCTAGGATATTATTCACATTTTAACACCTAATTTTAGCCTAGGTAATTTAGGCTTTATTTATGTCATAGTGGTCGAGTTATATCTTTTTATCTATGTTCTATATCTTTGGTTGCCTTTGTAAAGGCCTTAGGAATTAGGATTCAACAAATTTTGGCCTTGATGGACTGAATTTTGGTATTGATTTTTCTCGCTATACTCTCTTTCTCTCTCCCTGTTCCTTGTTCTTTTGTTCATCTTTTCTTCCTTCCCTCTAATTCCCTCTCTTCTCATATTCTTCTTCTTCCTTCTCTTCTCTCCATAAGCTTCTTATCACTTCTCTATTCTCACTTTGGTATATATTGCTACATCAAGTGATATCAAAGCCTATAAATGTAATCATCCCAAAGGACGCAAAAAAAATGCAAATATGGCACCTTAATAGCTGCTGCATGTGCACCCTTCCCCTGCCATATTCTTCGAAATGAAAATTGCTTGGGTAACACCTCAGCAGGAACAACGCCAACTAATTGAGAATTCTTCACTTCAAGGTTAGAGTTAACGACTTCAGCTACCCATACAGAGTGTTGCATTTTCCCTGCCAACAAAGTCATAACTAGTAAATATGAGAAAAACGAGACAAACCATAATTTCATTTCTATGTTTCTTTATCATTTAGGGAGACGGCGTTGCAAGGAATTACAAAACAAAAACAAGGACACCAATATGAAAACCTTTATTATATGATGCCATAAGAGGAATGCGATCACTTGTCCAAATGGTTCTTTCATCAAACTCCTTCATCAAACACAGTTTCCCCCTTTCCTCGATGTAAGTTGACTGAGAAATCATATAAAGAACTTGTCAAGATAAAAAACAAAATTACAAATATGAATTAACAAAGAAACATAAGCTTGAAATCAGATGAATCAGACAGAATTAGCGACCAAGTGAACTCAACCAAATAGTATTTATACAGAGATACAAAGTAGTAAAAAGAGAGGTAACAAAGTCTAAAAGAATTGTCTTTATTTCTTTCTTCAACAAGTATCATGCATACTTGTGGTTCTTCTAGTGGGTCCCTCAAAATCAGATGTGAGGGCAACGAGGCTCCATCTCCTTTAATAATACTATCAAATTGACTCATGAAATTGAAATTATGTTGAGGATTGTATCCCATTTCTCTTTTCGGACGTAATATATCACGAGCACTCAATGATGGGTTAGAAGATGAAAAAGAAACATATGTTGGTGAGTTTGCTTCAGCTGCCAATTGGATGAGTAAACCGTATGGAAGAGGCCATATTGATGCAACAGGGCGAGAGAGGGGAACAGATACTACTTCACCTGTAGAAAAATACTTGGTTCATATTAGCAAAAAATTATAGAATGACATAAAGTTCAAGATAAAGAGATACAATGAGAAGCAATATACAAAATACAAATGAGATTATGTTGACAATTTCATGCTACTCAATGTCTGGCTTATTCGGAAAAAAACAACATAAAATAAATAAAACAAATAACATTCAAATTGCTATCAAAAAGGGTGGAAAATATTGGGTGAACTATAATATTGATATTTGATTTCTCTTCAAAAATATTATTAAATCTGGAAATTTTGTGGTACAATTGGGTGGTAACAATTGAACAAAAGGTCCCACCAACCTACAATTGAGACTCAATAATAAGAGTACTTTACAAGAGACCAAACATTTGGAGTTTAGGACGAAGTAAAATACCTAAAGAAAATGGACAATGATTAGAGGCATTTATAATCAAAAGTAAAACATACAATATTGAGGAAAAGACTCAACTATAAAGTAAACTATAACTAGCGAAGGAAGCATAAGAAACGAATAAGAATCAGCAATGAACTATGATGTCTTCACCTGAAGTGTTATAGGTAGTTAAACAATCAGAATGTAGAACACAAAGAAGAGCTTCTGACTTCTCGCCCATCTGGCACCAGCATGCCTATAAGTAGAATTATAAGTCAATATGTAATTTGAATTATGGAAGCCAGGAAAAGCTAAGAAAATATAATTTTTTTAATGAAAGATGTGAAAAGATTAGATCTCAAGAAAAAAAAATATTTTACTGAAACAATTAAACATGGGCAATAAGGTTAGCAAGAAAGCACTCAATATCTAAAAAATTAATGAAAGGTCACTATGTCAAATAGAAGTGGAACAAAAATTTGTGCTCTGAATTGCAAAAGCAGAAGAAATATTAACAATATAAACACTACTGTAATTTTATTTTGCCTTCATATCCTTCTTGGTAATTTATAACCGGTAAAGGAAACCAATAAACCTTATCCAAATTTTCGTAACTTAACAAATGCTTAGTAACCGATTTGGGTATAATTTTAACATGCATTTCACATTATCTTTACACTACATTTCTATAATTTTTGCATGAAAACGTTCCAGATTGACCCAAGGAGGGTTGGCAAGCGAATGAACTAGGAGATTTTCATGCACACTCAAACAAGAGTAAACCATTAAAAAGTCGGTATTTTTTCTATTAAAGAGTAGATGAGTAAAAAACACATGATTGCAATATTTCAAGTTATCCACGGTTCGTTACCAATGCATTCTGTTCAGATGTTTTATTCAGACAATGTTAAGATTATTTTAAAGCTAGAATAAAAAGCTGATCCAGGTTAAAGTGTTCACCTTTGAAGTCCAATACCCTGAACTTGAAGGGTGCAAAGGGCAATTTACCTTTCTTACTGGTGGAGATAAGGAAAGGAGCAGAAAAACACCAAACCGGTTACATATAAAGTAAACAGAAAAACTAGATGCTACAAAGCGCAGAAAAAACACCACCAGCTATTTATTACACATCATAACAGGTATTCATGCTTCCAATTTTTGATATGACAATTCTAGAGGTCTATGACTAATATAATGATTTACTAAGAAACAAGAATGACATCAGACACTAGCATTTTTAACATTTTATAAAACAACTAAAAAGAAAGAATTCTAAATCGGTTAAGTAGAGATAAATACAGTGATGACTGGGGAGGGTGAGGTGAATCTCTTATACACTCGCGAGCCTGTAGTCCATATTATCCTGTTATAAGAGTCTGTATTAGTAAATTAAATTTAAGATAAGCATAATCAAATGCTTCAGCTCATAAAAAGAGAGGAAGATAGTAAACAAAGAAAGAACAAACGGAAAGCAATGTCAAACAACATATGAAGATTCTCTATTTTCTATGGCAACCATGGGGGCGTTCAGTGATATGCCAATGCCCAAGATAATGCTACACAAAATTAGCACCGGTAGGTCACCGTCGGCCCAAAGGACGATGTTACCAAGACATCTTCTTCTACTCCATTGTCAAAAGGAAAGTGTTCCTAGTGTTAGTTAAATGCATAGGCAAACTGTACACTTGAATGCCAATAACTCAATTTGGTATAAAAAATCCCAATACATTTCATTTCAAATTTCAAGCAAAATGGAGAAGTGGTTAAATTTGGTATAGAAATTACCGATTTCCTCTTATAAAAAGCTCGTGATCACTTCGTTGGCTGGAAGTATATGAAGCTTCGAAGTCATCAGCTTCATCTCTTTGTCTGGTCATTTCTGGATCGAAAAGGAAGTAATCGTAGTTGTTGTCGACCACATTTTCAGTGGGCTTTCCGTCCAGAGCCTCGGCGATTAGGCCGAAAGGTTTGAATTCGCCGAGCACGGTGAGATGGCGAACTCCGACCGACATATAGTCGGTTAAAACGCCGGTTGAATTGAAGTAATTGGAGTGGATTGAGGGAGGGGAAACTCTTTAGGGTAGCTCTGCTCTCTCCCGCCCTTTTTAAGTTTTGAGTGATCAAAGAAGTGAAGGGTGGGAGTCAAAACCCTAGGGTCAACCAGAGCTGGCAAAATTAATGGTTAACCCAACACCCCGTTATTTATATTTTTATCTTTCTAAAATTTAAATATATTCATATTTAATTTTTATATTTAATTTTTATGTCCATTTAAAATAATTCTTTATCTAAACAGATCTCAATTAGTCAATTGGGTGAGTAGACTGAGTTAGTGGGTATTATTGTGGGTTATATTAATAAATAATTATCAAAAAAGGATATATATATTATAATTTTACATGTCTATATATATAATTTATTTATCAAAATAATTTATTTTGAAATACCCGCTCACCTTAATAAATCATCTTGACCGTCCAAAATTTGGGATAAATTCCACCGTCCATGTAGTGTCGAGCACACGGATTTAACTATATATATAAATATATATTTTTATATATATATAATAAAATACATCTGATTTTGAATTTTTTGCTCACTATAATTGTGACACCCCCAAAATAGGTTCAATCCATCCAACCTATTCTGAGTCGCCAAATACATGGTACAGAAAAATAACTACAACTTTATTACTACAATTGGCGTGCAAAATACAACAACACATATACTGTGAGTTTTAATACCAACTGTGACTCGTGTTGTAAGACCCCGAATTTTTTATAAATAAAATGGAATTTCCTTTATTTATTATGTTGAAATAGTAAGGGTTGATTTGATTAATGTGGAAAGTTATGGGTAAAATGCGCAAATATTTTAAATAAGCATGTGGTTATAAAATATTCATTGTTGTCGGGGAATATTCGTTTGGTCGTGGAATATTCGTACTGTCGGGGAATATTCGTACGACGGCATAACCTTGTGTGGGCCCCATAACGGAAAGCGATTGGATGAAGAAAACGACAAGTATAAGTTGTTTATAAATAATGGCGTAGTTATTCTGAAATAAATCTTGTTGGAATACCCGGTGGTTAAAACACGATGTCTACGCGTTGTTGTTGACCAAGATGATGCACGGTATTGCACCAATTATTGATTCTTACGTGAAGGCACTACTCAATAATTATTACTGATGAATTCTTATTCAAAGATTTTATTGATTCAATAATTGTTGCGTTGATATTTTATATTATTGTTGTTTTAATAATTGTCCTTTGCGCATTATTTTCCATTATCAGACAATAATTCATATTATCTCGAATAATATTATTGGATAACATTATTGGCAATGTCTATAAAGTTCTATCTAAGGAGATGTTTGGTCACCTAATCTTGGCGTCGATGAAGGAGAGATCCTTATTGGAAAGCCCCTCTTTCACAGGAGCGGCACGGTTGCCGAGATTGTGATTCTGTAATATTATTTGTGAATAATTAATTATTGATTTATATGATGAGGAAAATATTGATTTTATGTGGATATAGATGGAGAAAATTTTTAATGTGACAATTGTTGAAAATTGAAATTTTATCTTTTTATGATAAAATAATTCATTTAAATATATTATTATATTTTAATAATATAATAATGATGATATTTTTACGATGAATGTGGGATATATGAGTATATGTGAAGGATGAGTATTTTTGTTACCAAACATATTTAAATCATGTTTTTATGTGTTGGTGGACCCCATTTCTTAATAGAAATTTGATTATAGCTTGTAAAATCGCTTGGATTTGTGGATTTGGTCATTTTTGTTTGGAATTTGGAAAAATTTCTTACGCAAAGTTGTAGAGAATTGAATTTCCTATAAAATCACGCTTGATTCGAATTTTACGATAAAATGCATATTTATTATGAATTATTGAAGTTTTGAGTTCAAATAATTGATTTTGGGAGTTTTAATTAATTATTTTGAGAAAAACATTTTGGTGAGTTTGTGAACCTCATTTAACATGTGTTATGGCTGAAATCAGATTTCAAAGGTGGGCTAAGGAATTTTGTTTATAAATAATATTATTATATTCAATTTTCTACTTTGGTGTTACTAAGCATTTTCTATAAATAGGAAGCTTAGGTTAGAAATGAAAATCACACTGTAAGCGAAATTTTCTCTCTATTCTCTCTCGATATTTTGAGTGTATTCTTGTGAGTATACTTTGAGTGTTGATATACGGTGCAAGTTCAAGTCATAGCATATATATCAGGTGTTCAATTTACTAGAAATCTTGTCTTTCGAGGTAAGGGTGTTATTTTCTTCAAAAATGATATTATTTCTTCAATATCATTATGCCGAAATATTGGTTGTAATTTTTATCAAATTTGGAATTTTTCATATGGGGGTTCTTATTCATGAGTTCTTATTCATGAGTTCTTATTCACGAGTACTATTCACGAAGCGTGAAGATATTTTTTTGTGAAATTTCTATCTTTTGGTGTCGGAGATTTACTATTTACGTATACGACCTTTATTCACGAATACGAATAATTATTCATAGAAAAATGAAATTTCTTCTTTTTTGTCCAAAATATCTATTATGGATACTAGATTTGATTGTATCCATGTTTTGATCATTCTTAAATTTTACTCCACTCGATTACTTATGAAGTATTTTTCAACTTGGATTGTTTAAAAATCTGAATCCTTAATATTTGTTCTTTTGTTTCCTTTGGATTCGTTTCCTTTAAAATATTTTTCACCATCCTCGGTCCTAAATGATGATATTCTTTGAATATCTTTGGCACAGTAGTGCAAAGATGAATGATTTCTTGATGAATATCTTTGGCCCGTAGTGCAAAGATGAGCAGTGTTGAGATGAACATGGACTGGTGATTAATATCTTTGGCCGTAGTGCAAAGATGAGCAGTGTTTAGATGAACATGACTAATGATGAATATCTTTGGCTGTAGTGCAAAGATGAATATTTGATTCGGATATATATTGATTGATGTTACTGGGGATAAAAGATAGAGCGATGAACTTTAAAATTCATACATAGAAGATAGTAGTTTGCATTCTCTACTTAACTCTTCTAATGAATTATTATTTCACTGCTGAATATTAATTTAAAACTTGTTGTCTATTGTATTCTATTAGATTTTTCCTATTGAAGACTAACGATAATTTTGTTGTATATTATCTTAGTCATAATATTCTTTTACTAGGCTAGTTGAGCTCATCCTTTTCCTTTTTGTTCCATTTTTCTTCTCGGGAGGCGAGAATGTAGCGATTACTTAGTCGGGGTATGGAATGAAGGTTCTAGAGAGAGTTGTTTAGTAGTCCTCACCATTTTTGTAAAATAATGTATCAATAATTATGATGGGGATTTATTTGCGTGTGGATATTGTCTAGATGGCAATATCGTATTTAAACTCATGATTTATATGTTGTAATAATAAAGTTGTAGTTATTTACATACCATGTATTTGGCGACTCGAGAATGGGTTGGATGGAATGGACCTATTTGGGGGCGTCACGGTTGGTATCGAGCTTAGGGATATGATCTCTGGCGGAGATGGGGAATAGAACTAGGAGGGGAGAGCGAGTAAATCCTTCGTTAGTGTGTCCTACTAAGCTTATTTGATAGTTGGTCGATTATATAGGGATATTATGTGATATATTGATTTCCTTAATTAACCCTTGTTTTATGACGGATTTGAGAATGTCGAATTGAGAATATTAACAATGGAAATGAGGCCAGGTGGAGCCTTTGTACTCACCAACGAGGAGAACGTCGATGCAACAGTGGCAATGTTCCTCCTGTGAACAACACCTTGATCAGGACGATAAGCAGCGCAATGTTTAGAAGCTTTTTGCAGTTCATGCAAAATCGACGAGGAGACTCGTGTTCAAAACATAGAGAGAAATGATAGCAATTCACGGGTTGTCACAGCCAATCGAGTTCAAAGAGTTGGGACCACGAATTTAAGGAAAACCAGATCCGATCATGGCGAAACATGGGTCAAGTAAATTACCAAGATATTCGATGTCTTGGGATGCACAGAAGAACGAAGGTTCCATTCGCCACCTTTATGTTCCGTGGCGAAAGCGATCTTGGTGGGAGTCGTGAAGCGTACCCATCCACCTTGCTTTCAAAGCATGTCTTGGAAGGCGTTTGAAGCGATTCAATGACAAGTACTTCCACGAAAATATTCGTCGTATAAAGGAAGTGGATTTTATTAGGTGAAGCGAATAACATGGCGGTGTCGAGACGAGGCGAAGTTCGCGGAGTTATCGAGGTTGCACCTCATTTAGCGGAGAATGAGGAGCGTATGACGCGGATGTTTCGAGAGGTTTGAAACCCGGCATACGTCGATATCTCATTTTTCATAAATTTTTTCTCTATTCGAGATGTTGTCAATGAGGCTCGGTTGTTAGAAGCGAGATAACGAAATGCACGTTCAATAGGGGACCATAACCGAGGATCATCTAGAAGATAGAAGTCATCGAATAACGATAACCAATGCAGAGAAAGAAGAATACGGACAAAGGTGGTAACCACTCACGGTGGTAATGTCGTGGCCATGAAAAAATAGAAGAAGCGAGTCGGAGGAGATTTTAAAAAGAGGAGATTCAACAACGACCATGTGAAGGCGTCACCGCCCATGATAAGAATTGGTTCCAAGGAGAAAAGGACCACCGTTAAATGACGTTACAAATGCGGGAAAGAGGACATATCGGTCAAAGCGCCCACAACAGTTTAAGGTATGCTATAATTATGGAAAAGAAGGACATATCGCTCGAGATTATGCAGTATCGAAACCCATCCAAAGCAGGAATGGTGACTCAAAAGGATGTCCGGAAAAGTCAAAGTCAGCGGTTCACGGAAGGCGTTTGTCATGGCCAGGGTCAAAATCGAGAACCCGACGAAGTTATGCAGGTTAGTTAATTATAAATTCTTGCGAAGTTTATACCTTACTATATCCCGGTTCTACCCATTCTTTTATCTCTCTTGCTTTGCGCTCAGCGTTTGAACTTGACTATGGAGAAATTAGACTTTGACCTATCTATGGAGACTCTGTTAGGAGAAACTTTCATTACATCCGTTGTTTAGAAATCTTGCTTGATTCAGGTTGGCACTATCACATTACCTGTTAACCTTATTTCTATAGAGATACTTGCTTTTGATGTGATTTTAAGGTTAACTACTCATCATGCCGAAATTGATTACTTTCGTAAAGTTGTTAGTTTTTATATTTCTAAGCAAACTTTGTTATTGAATTCAACAATCAAACCATTGTAGTCAAACATTTTCATATCAAGCCATGAAGTCATTCGTTTATTACGGATGTCAAGTTTTCTTAATCCATGTTATGGATTTGAATAAAGACACGTCGATTTGAATAATATTCTGTTGTTATTGATTTTCTGACGTATTATTTCTGACGAATTTCTTAGCCTACTCCCGAGGCGTGATATTGAATTTGTATCGACTTTAAATCCAAAGACAAAACCTATTTCTAAAATTTCATATCGAATGGCTCTATTGAACTTCGGGAGTTAAAACCCAACTGTAGAAGTTGATACCCGAGCCTTTATCTAGTGACTTCCTTTGTGGAATGCACCGAAGCCAGACTCTCCGTAGGAGACACCATATTCGTGCGATAGTAAACTGATAGGTGTCATTGTAATGTGTTATCCAAAGTTGGGATATGAGTCACAGTTGAGAACAACTTAAGTCGGTAATCGAAATATGTAGCTTTCTAGGCTTAGTTGGTTATTATCGGAGATTCGTTGCAGGATATTCTCGAATCGCTATTCCATTAACGCAGCTGACTCGTAGAGATACAAAAATTCGAATGGAGCAAGGAATGTGGGAAGAGCTTCGAAGAACTCAATAGGAGACTCATTTTAGCACATGTTACGACCATGCCATCCCGAAAAGCGAGCGTGGTAGGCGACGTGTTGAGTAGAAGATCGTATACAGAACGAGTACGATATTGTCAAAGACTAATTTCAGTATAATTTACAAATAATAGAGATGGAGATGAAAACTCTAGGTACCCACGTGATGATATACGAGTATAATCGACTTTAATCGATAAAGTTAAAGCTGTTCAAGCTACACACCGGAGCTGATGAATTTGAAGAAGGAGGTGCAAGAAGTTGTTATTTCAAAATAACAACTTCGATTTATTAATCCATTTGAAAATCTCGATCGAATAGGAACTGTGGCCTATAGACTCGTTTTACCGCCAAGTATAACGCGTGTTCATAACGTTTTTCACGTATCGAAGTTACGTAAATATGTGGACGACCCGAACCACGTCATTGAGTTAAAACCGGACGAGATAGCAGAAGATTTAATGTACGAGGAGGTACCAGTCAAGATCTTGGATAGAAAGGAGCATGTCCTACGCACAAAGATCATACCACAAGTCAAATTTTTGTGGAGGAACCATGCTATTGAAGAAATGACCTGGGAGTTGGAAACGGAAATAAAAGCGAGGTATCCTCACCTTTTCGAAACACCAGGTACGTACGTCAATTTCGAGGACGAAATTTCATAAGGAGGGGAGATTGTAAGACCCCGAATTTTTTATAAATAAAATGGAATTTCCTTTATTTATTATGTTGAAATAGTAAGGGTTGATTTGATTAATGTGGAAAGTTATGGGTAAAATGAGCAAATATTTTAAATAAGCATGTGGTTATAAAATATTCATTGTTGTCGGGGAATATTCGTTTGGTCGTGGAATATTCGTACTGTCGGGGAATATTCGTACGACGGCATAACCTTGTGTGGGCCCCATAACGGAAAGCGATTGGATGAAGAAAACGACAAGTATAAGTTGTTTATAAATAACGGCGTAGTTGTTACCGTCAATACTGTTGGAATACCCGGTGGTTAAAACACGATGTCTGGCGTTGTTTAGATGATGCATACGGTATTTCACCAATTATTAATTCTTATGTAAGAAGGCCTTTACTCAATAATTATTACGATGAATTCTTTATTCATTATTTTATTGATTCAATAATTATTGCGTTGATATTTTATATTCTTTTGTTGTTTTAATAATTGTCATTTTTGCGGTATTTTCCATTATCGAAGCAATAATTCATATTATCTCGAATAATATGATTGGATAACATTATTGGCAATGTCTATAAAGTTACATCTAAGGAGAGGTTTGGTCACCTAATTGCTGGCGCCAGATAAGAGAGATCCTTATTGGAAAGCCCCTCTTTCTGAGGAGCGGCACTGGTTGCGATCTTGTGATTCTGTAATATTATTTGTGAATAATTAATTATTGATTTATATGATGAGGAAAATATTGATTTTATGTGGATATAGATGGAGAAAATTTTTAATGTGACAATTGTTGAAAATTGAAATTTTATCTTTTACGATAAAATAATTCATTTAAATATATTATTATATTTTAATAATATAATAATGATGATATTTTTACGATGAATGTGGGATATATGAGTATATATGAAGGATGAGTATTTTTGTTACCAAAAATATTTAAATCATATTTTATGTGTCGGTGGACCCCATTTCTTGACTGAAATTTGATTATAGCTTGTAAAATCGCTTGGTTTGTGGATTTTTGGTCATTTTCATTTGGAATTTGGAAAAACTTTCTTACGCAAAGTTGTAGAGAATTGAATTTCCTATAAAATCACGCTTGAGATTTGAATTTTACGATAAAATGCATATTTATTATGAATTATTGAAGTTTTGAGTTAAAATAATTGATTTTGGGAGTTTTAATTAATTATTTTGAGAAAAACGTTTTTGGTGAGTTTGTGAACCTCATTTAACATGTGCTATGGCTGAAATCCGATTTCAAAGGTGGGCTAAGGAATTTTGTTTATAAATAATATTATTATATTCAATTTTCTACTTTTTGGTGTTACTAAGCATTTTCTATAAATAGGAAGCTTAGGTTAGAATTGAAAATCACTTTTAAACCCAAGTTTTCTCTATTTCTCTCGATATTTTGAGCGTATTCTTGTGAGTATACTTTGAGTGTTGATATACGGTGCAAGTTCAAGTCATAAAGATATATATCCGGTGTTTCAACTAGAATTCTTGTCTTTTCGAAGTAAGGGGTGTTATTTTCTTTAAAAATGATATTATTTCTTCAATATCATTATGCCGAAATATTGGTTGTAATTTTTATCAAATTTGGAATTTTTTCATGTATGGAGTTCTTATTCATGAGTTCTTATTCACGAAGTTTCTTATTCATGAGTTACATTATTTACGAAAGTCTTATTCACTTAAAAGCGTGAAGATGTTTTTTTTTTTTGTGAAATTTCTATCTTTTGGTGTCGAGGAGTTATTATTTACGATATACGGACTATTCACGATACTCTGACTCTTCAATAGAAAAATGAAATTTCTTCTTTTAATCCAAAATATCTATTATGGATACTAGATTTGATTGTATCCATGTTTTGATCATTACGGAATTTTACTCCACTCGATTACTTATGAAGTATTTTTCAACTTGGATTATTTAAAATACGAATCCTTAATATTTGTTCTTTTGTTTCACTTTGGATTCGTTTCCTTTAAAATATTTTTCACCATCCTCGGTCTAAATGATGATATTCTTGAATATCTTTGCTTTGTGTAGTGCAAAGATGAATGATTTCTTGATGAATATCTTTGGCCCATAGTGCAAAGATGAATAGGTGTTGAGATGAACATGATTGATCGATTAATATCTTTGGCCCGTAGTGCAAAAGATGAGCAGTGTTTAGATGAACATGACCGGTGATGAATATCTTTGGCCTGTAGTACAAAGATGAATATTTGATTCCAGATATATATTGATTGATGTTACAGGGATAAAAGATAGACGATGAACTTTAAAATTCATACATAGAAGATAGTAGTTTGCATTCTCTACTTAACTTTTCTAATGAATTATTATTTCCGCTGCGAATATTGATTTAAAACTTGTTGTCTATTGTATTCTATTAGATTTTTCCCTGTTGAAGAATAACGATAATTTTGTTGTATATTATCTTAGTCATAATATTCTTTACTAGGCTAGTTGAGCTCACCCTTTTCCTTTTTGTTCCATTTTTCTTCTCGGGAGACGAGAATGTAGCGATTCTTAGTGAGGGGTATGGAATGAAGGTTCTAGAGAGAGTTGTTTAGTAGTCCTCACCATTTTTGTAAAATAATGTATCAATAATTATGATGGGGATTTATTTGCGTGTTGATATTGTCTAGATGGCAATATCTGTATTTAAACTCACAGTTTATATGTTGTAATAATAAAGTTGTAGTTATTTCTGTACCATGTATTTGGCGACTCAGAATGGGTTGGATGGAATGGACCTATTTTGGGGGCGTCACACATGTCCCAACTATGAGGTGTGACTCATGTCCCAACTATGGACAGTGTAAGACCCCAACTTATTATTAATGAAATTTAATTTTCTCTATTTATTATTTTGAAATAGTAAGGGTTGATTTGATTAACGTGGATAGTTATGGGTAAAATACGCAAATATTTCAAAATAAGCAAGTGGTTATAAAATATTCATTGTTGTCGGGGAATATTCGTTTGGTGTCGTGGAATATTGTTGTTGTGGGGAATATTAAATGCGACCCAGTAGCGACCATGTGTGAGGCCCCCATGCTTGAAAAGCGATTGGATGAAAAAAGCGACAAATATAAGTTATTTAAAAATAACCACAGTGAATTCTAATTATCTTTGTTAAAATACTTCGGTGGTTAACACACAAGAAGCTTTGCAGTATTGCACCAATTATTGATTCTTACGTAAAGAAGGCACTACTCAATAATGGTTCTGATAATTACTTATCAAATATTTTATTTTATTGATTTAATAATTCTTTGCGTTGATATTTTATATTATTGTTGTTGTTTGATAATTGTCATTCTACAAGTATTTTTCATTATCGAAGCAATAATTCATATTATCCGAATAATATTATTAGATAACATTATTGGCAATGTCTAGAAAGTTCATCTCAAGGAGAGGTTTGGTCACCTAATTGCGGGCCGATAAGGAGAAATTCTTATTGGAAAGCCCCATCTTTCCGAAGCGCACTGGTTCACAATATTGTTATTCGAATATTATTTGTGAATAATTAATTATTGATTCATATAATGAGGAAAATATTGATTTTATGTGGATATAGATGGAAAATTTTTAATGTGACAATTGTTGAAAATTGAAATTTTATCTTTTCTCGATAAAATAATTCATTTAAATATATTATTATATTTTAATAATATAATAATGATGATATTTTTACGATGACTGTGGGATATATGAGTATATGTGAAGAAGGAGTATTTTTGCTACCAAAAATATTTAAATCATGTTTTATGTGTCGGTGGACCCCATTTTTTGACTGAAATTTGATTATAGCTTGTAAAATCGTCCGTTTGTGAATTTCGGTCAATTTCTGTTTGGAATTTGAAAAAACTTTCTTCTGCAAAGTTGTAGAGAATTGAATTTCCTATAAAAACTCACGATATTCAAATTTTTTGATAAAAGGGCTATTTATTATGAATTATTAAAGTTCCGAAGTTCCGAAATAATTGATTCTTGAAAGTTTTAATTATTTTTATTTACAAAAACGTGTTTTTTATTTTGTTTCCCTCATTTAACATGTGATAGGGGCTGTGTTAAGATGGTAAAAGCATACGTATGAAATTTTGGAAAAAATATAATAATATTTAATAAATTTTCTACTTTGGTGTTCTAAGCATTTTCCTATAAATAGGGTGTTTAGGTTAGAATTTAAAATCACATCAGAAACTGAAGTTTTCTCTCTCTATATTATCGAGCGTATTCTTGTGATTATTTTGAGTATTGCTATACGGTGCAAGTTCAAGTCATAGCATATATCCGGTGTTTCAGCTAGAAGTACTTATCTTTCGAGGTAAGAGATATTATTTTTTTTCGTAATGATATTATTTGTGACTCCCCCAAAATAGGTCCATTCCATCCAACCCATTCTGAGTCTCCAAATACATGGTACAGAAATAACTACAACTTTATTAATACATTTGTCGTGCAAAATACGACAACATATATACTGTGAGTTTAAATGCAATTATTGTCTTCTAGACAATATACATACCCAAATAAATTCCCATCATTATTATTGATACATTATTTTACAAAAATGGTGAGGACTATTAAACAACTCTCTCTAGAACCTTCATTCCATACCCGACTAGTACTACTTGCATTACATTCTCGTCTCCACGAGAAGAAAAATGGAACAAAAAAGGAAAAGGGTGAGCTCAACTAGCCCAGTAAAGAATATTATGATTAAGATAATATACAACAAATTATCGTTAGTCTTCAACAGGGAAAAATTTAATAGAATACAATAGACAACAAGTTTTAAATCAATACTGCATGATGGAAAATATTAATTCATAGAAGAGTTACGTAGAGGATGAAATCTACTAATATCCATGAATTTAACAAATCCATCATCAATATTTTTTATCCCCGTAACATCAATCAATATATATCGGAATCATATACTCATCCTCGCACTCATGTGCCAAGGATATTCATCGATTGGTCATGTTCATCTAAACACTGCTCATCTTTGCACTCACGGCCAAAGATATTCATCGAAATCATTCATCTTTGCACTACTGAGGCCAAAGATATTCATCATAAATCATTCATCTTGCACTACAGCCAAAGATATTCAATAATATCATCATTTAAACCGAGGATGATGAAAAATATTTTAAAGGAAAGCGAATCCGGTGAAACAAAAGAACAAATATTAAGGATTCGTATGTTAAACAATTCCGCTCAAAAATACTTCATAAATAATCGAGTGAGGTAAAATTCAAGAATGATCAAAACATGGATACAATCAAAGCTAGTATCCATAGTAGATATTTTGGACAAAAATAAGAAATTTCATTTTTCTATTGAATAGATCAGATTCGCGTGAATAAAGGCCTTAGATACGTGAATAAGAACTTCGACACCAAAAGATAGAAATTTCACAAAAAACATCTTCACGCTTCCGTGAATAAGACTCGTGAATAGAACTCGTGAATAAGTAACTCGTGAATAAGAACTCATGAATAGTAATCTCGACATGAAAAAGTTTCAAATTTGATAAAAAGTTCCAACCAAGATTTCAAACAAAATGATATTGAAGAAATAATATCATTTGAGAAGAAAATAACATTCCTTAACTCGAAAAGACAAGATTTAGTTCAAACAGGATATAGGCAATGACTTGAACTTGCACCGTATAGCAATACTCAAAGTATACTCAAAATACTCACAAGAATACGCCGATAATATAGAGAGAAAACTTGATTTCTGGTGTGATTTTCAATTCTAACCTAAGACCCTATTTATAGGAAATTGCTTAGAACACCAAAAAGCAGTAAAATTTAATATAATAATAATATATAATCAAATTTCACGCACACAATTCTGGTCCAAACTTCAGCCACACATGTGACAAAAACAATAAAAACGTTTTTCTTAATAAAAATATTTTAAACTTCCAAAAATCAATTATTTCGGAGCTTCGGAACTTCAATAATTCACAATAAATATCCCTTTTGTCAGAAAATTCGAATCTCGCGTATTTTTATAGGAAATTCCATTATCTACAACTTTACAGAAGAAAATTTTTCCAAATTCCAAATAGAAATTGACCGAAATCCACAAACGGGCGATTTTACAGGCTATAATCAAATTTCGGTCAATAATTGTGTCCACCAACACACAAAATATGTGTTAAACATTTAATGCCACAAAAATACTCTTCCTCCTCATATACTCATATATCCCACATACATTATAAAAATATCACCGTTAATATATTATTAAAATAATATATTTAAATGAATTATTTTATCAGAAAAAGATAAAATATTAATTTTTAACAATTGTCACATCAAAAATTTTCTCCATCTATATCCACATAAAATTAATATTTTTCTCATCATATAACTCAATAATTAATTATTCACAAATAATATTACAGAATCACAATATTAGAGAACTGCATTGCTCCTCAGGAAAAGAGGGGCTTTCCAATAAGAATTTCTCCTCATCTGGCGGCGTAATTAGGTGACCAAACCTCTCCTTAGGCATGTAACTTTCTAGATATTGCCAATAATGTTATCTAATAATATTATTAGGATAATATGAATTATTGCTTCGATAATGAAAAAAATACGTGTAATGACAATTATTGAAACAACAAGATTATAAAATATCAACGCAAAGAATTATTGAATCAATAAAATAAAATACTTAGCGAAGAATTACCGTAACAATTATTGAGTAGTGCATTCTTACGTAAGAATCAATAATTGGTGCAATACCGGTAATCTTCTTGCAACAACGCCAGACATCGCAGGTTTCTTGTGTTTTTAACACAGGGTATTCCAACAAAGATTATCTGTGAATAACTACGCCAGTTATTTATAAACAACTTATATTTGTCGTTTTTCTTCATCCAATCGCTTTTTAGTTATGGGGCCCACATACGGGTCGCAAATCGCATACGAATATTCCCGACAAAGATTGAATATTCCACGACCAAACGAATATTCCCAAACAATAATGAATATTTTATAACCACTTGCTTATTCGAAATATTTACGTATTTTACCCATAACTATCCACATTAATCAAATCAACCCTTACTATTTCAAAATAATAATTAGAGGAAATTAAATTTCATTTATTAATTATTTGGGGTCTTACATTATTTCTTCAATATCATTATCTTTGAAATATTGATCCAAGTTTTTATCAAATTTAGAACTTTTGGTGTCGGAGATTCTTATTCACGTGATACTAAGCCTTTATTCACGTATATACGACACTATTCGCGAATACTAAGACTTTATTCATCGAAAAATAAAAAATTTTTCTTTTCGTCTAAAATATCTATTGTGGATACTAGCTTTGATTGTATCAATGTTTTGATCATTCTTGAATTTTACACCACTATGATTATTTTTGAGGTATTTTTGGACATGGATATAACAAAGTATGAATCCTTAATCCTTAATCCTTGTCATTTTGTTTCACTGGATTCGTTTCTTTAAAAACATTTTTCATCATCCTCGGTCTTAAATGATGATATTATTGAATATCTTTGGCTTTGTGTAGCAAAAAAGATGAATGATTTCGATGAATATCTTTGGCCGTAGTGCAAAAAGATGAACATGTGTTTAGATGAACATGAATTAATCGATGAATATCTTTGGCTGTAGTGCAAAGATAAATATTTGATTTCGGATATATATTGATTGATGTTACAGGATAAAAGATGAGCGATGAACTTTTAAATTCATACATAGAAGATAGTAGTTTGCATTCTCTACTTAACTCTTCTAATGAATTATTATTTCACTGCGAATATTGATTTAAAACTTGTTGTCTATTGTATTCTATTAGATTTTTCCTGTTGAAGACTAACGATAATTTATTGTATATTATCTTAGTCATAATATTCTTTTCTTGGGCTAGTTGAGCTCACCATTTTCCTTTTGTTCCATTTTTCTTCTCGGGAGGCGAGAATATAGCGAGTATGAGTGAGGTATATGGAATGAAGGTTCTAGAGAGAGTTGTTTAGTAGTCCTCACCATTTTTGTAAAATAATGTATCAATAAATATGATGAGGATTTATTTGAGTATAGATATTGTATACAGAAGATAATATTTGTATTCAAACTCAGCTTTTCTTGTTGTAATAATAAAGTTGTAGTTGTTTCTGTACCATATATTGATAACTCAGAATGGGTGATGTATACCTATTTTGGGGGCGTCACAGACAGCACCTCACAGTGATACCTTACATAAAGGTACAATCTAGAACTGTTTTAGAAATTAAAATATTTGGGAAGTGCTCAAGAAAACTTTCGTACATAGGAGGCCAT
Source organism: Panax ginseng (assembly GCA_020205605.1). Classification (NCBI taxonomy): domain Eukaryota; kingdom Viridiplantae; phylum Streptophyta; class Magnoliopsida; order Apiales; family Araliaceae; genus Panax; species Panax ginseng. The sequence continues at coordinate 21,255,744 of CM035130.1, read as the reverse complement.
GAATCTAAGTTATAATAGATATCATATGTTTAGAGAATTATCCTTGGTTGATTCAATAGACCTCAAAGAAAAACGAGAAGATTACTATCATGTTTCTTTCACTGGTGAGTCTTCTCTTGACATATAACTATCTCCACCGTTTGCGATTGAATATTATGTTTTAACCCAACTCTAAGATCATATAGGTAGTGCTCGTAGATATACTTAGCAAGTGGATGTGCACAACCCTTTCTTATGATAACACGAGATTGTATGTCATTAGACATCTTGTATGATAGTGGCAAAACACCCTTCCAAAGTTGGGTTCACCTCACCCTATTGTTGTTCACCAAAATCAATTATTAAGTAACGTATAATATACGACACACACATCTTAGGTCCTCAATACAATTATATATTGTATGTCATGCCGTTTTATAATGTGTTGAGAAACTTTGATAGTCTTGGACCACCACACTTTTCCCCTGTAATCCCCGTTCGACCCAGCTACACTTTTATTACCTGAAAAGAATTGTGAAGCAAAATGGGTGAGCACAACTAGCCCAGTAAAGAATATCATAACTAAAGATAATTAAATTATCAATAGCCTTCATCAGTAATAAATCAGAGATTTAGAACATATGGTTGATAATAAAACTTTTCAACCATAGTTGCAGCGAAACGAGCAATCCATTAGAAGAGTCAAATAGACCATAAAGTCTATTATCTTCTCCATGTTAAAAGTCCACCAACAATGCTTTAACCCTGTAACATTAATCAACAGATCATGTTCACAGTCATGTGAATAACTCATAATCATAATTGTAGTTCTAATTTTCTCTTCTCATCCAAGACGAAGATATTTTTCATCACATGTCTTTACCTGAAACATCAAAGATCATGGTTATACTAAATCACAGTTCATGTTCATAATCATACTAATAAGTTCATCTTTGCACTACGGGCCAAAGATATCCATTAACAGTTCATTTTTGTACTACATGCCAAAGATACTCAACAACAGTTCATCTTTGCACTACGGGCCAAAGATATTCAACAACAGGTCATCTTTGTACTACACGCCAAAGATATTCATCAACAATTCATCTTTGCACTACAAGCCAAAGATATTCATATCTCAAAGAAATATATAGTCATTTCAGAATTTATATAAACAATAATTATAACCATGTTGATCAATTCACCTTTGCACTTAAGCTAAAAATATTCAATTGTAAATTCAATGGTCATGATCATACCAGTCAACAATTCATCTTTGCACTACTGCTAAAAGAGAACCCATAGTCACGATCATACCAATAATCTATCCATCTTTATACTTAAGTCAAAGAGAAATTTCATCACTGGAATTATAAAAATGTTATATATGATAATAAAAATAATACGATCAACAACTGCATTTAATTTCAAGAGTAAGATTCATAAATCAATGATTTCATAACACCTTAATCCAAATGTTATAAATCACTTAATAATCTCATAATCTAATATTATTAATACTACCACAATATTTTAATCATTTCTTAAACTTATAAACAATTTATTTTAATTGTTTACACTTTACTAATTAATGCATTTAATCATACTAAAATGCCAAACTCATAAGATTTCATCACCAATAACCAACAACCTCATCAAAAATTTGCATATACCTCATATAGGATTTCCAAGCCATAAAATCCTATTTTCCAATTTTGTTACTTCACATAACATATTTAATTCATTTACTCATTACTAGTTCATTTTCATGAAAAATACAAAATCAGTACAAACAAATTTTCTTTTCTGGGATTTAGCATAATATATTCTCATATTGAACATATATTTTTCTAGGAATTTTTAAAATTCATTTACTATTTTTCATATAGCCAAAACTGCAGAATATTTAGACATTTATCATAAATTGTACTTTTGTCCAAAAATTCCGAAATTTACATAATATACTGATGTTGTGTAGATGTACTCCCAATAAAAATTTCATCAATTTTGGAGTTAACCGCAAGGAGTTATAAGGGTTTATTTTTAAAATAGTATTTTCTCATAAAATCCATAACTCCTAATCTATACATCCAAAAATCGTCATTTTTGGACACAATCAAGAAAACTCATCAAATTATCATTTTAAATTTTTCCAAAATTTTTGAAGGTCCGAAAAATTACGAAACATGATAAACATAATAATCCTTAAAATCCTTACCTCGAAAAAGACTTAAAGATTGACCGAACATCGGATGAAAAGCCGAAAGAAACTTACACTGAAAAGCAACTCTCAAAGTATTTAAATACTCACAAAAATACGCTTGATAATATAGAGAGAGAAAACTTATGTTTCTGATGTGATTTTCAATTCTAACATAAGCACTTATTTATAGGAAATTGCTAGAACGCCAAAGGAGACTAAATTAATAAAATAATATTAATTCATTCTTCTTTCTACGCCTACTCAATTTGAAAGTTGAGCAGCCATTTTGGAAGAGTTTTTGGCAGCCCACATGTTGTCAAACAAAAGTGGGTCCTACCCCATTTTAATAAAAATTATTTTATTTTTTAAAACTTCAGTAATTCATAGAAAATAGTCCGTTTATCAGAAAAATATGAATTTTATATCCATTCCACACGAGATCGAATTCTCTACAACTTTGTAGCTTTAAGTTTTTCCAAATTTCAGACAGAAAATATCTGAAATCCATAAACGGATGATTTTTAACACCTTTTAAAATTCATAACAAATTATGCGTTAAAATCACAACGATCCAACGGTCGGATTAAAATTATAACTCACGCAATAGAAATTTAAGAACACTGATTTGAGTTTTTAATACCTCAAATCCGACAAAATACTGATAAAACACCTCAATATTAATTCATTCATTTATAATCACATAATAAATTCATCATTTATATCCGCATCAAATAAATATTTTCTTATCATATAAATCAATAAATAATTATTCACAAATAATATTACAGAATCACAATTATGACAATCAGGTGGTTCACAGGAAATAGGGGGCTTTCCAATAAGGATTTCTCCTTACTGACGTGCAATTAGGTGACCAAACCTCTCCTTGATAAAATTTTCTAGACATTATTAATAATGCTATCTAATAATATTATTCAAATAATATGAATTATTGATCTGATAATGGAAAATACTGTACAGTGACAATTATTGAAACAACAATAATATAAAATATCAATGCAGCAATTATTGAATCAATAAAATAAAATATTAAAAAGTAATTACTGTAACAATTATTGAGTAGTGCCTTCTTACGTAAGAATCAATAATTCAAAAATATTGTGCAATATCTGGTAGCTTTCGCATACAACCACGCCGTACATCGTATTTTAACCACCGTGTATTCCAACAATGTTAATTGGTAACTCTTATGCCATTATTTATAAAAACTCAAACTTGTTGTTTTCTTCATCCGACAGTTATTCTGTTATGGGCCCAAAAATGGTCTGCTTGGCAAATGCATGCGAATATTCTCCGACAACAAGAATATTCCACGACCAAACGAATATTCCCCGATAGAAATGAATATTTTATAACCACTTGCGTATTTTGAAAAATTTTATATATCACCCTTAACTTTAATTTTTTATCAATTTAACTATTTACTGAATAACAATTATAAGAAAAATTAAATACTTTTATTTCATAAAATTCAAGGTCTTACAATAATAAATTATCTGGACTATCCAAAATTTAGAATAAATTTCACCATTTATATAATGCCGGAGGCACGGGACACAGCTAGTATATATATATATCGACCTGGTACTCAATTAGTTAATTAGCAAAAGCAGATTAATTCTTCTAATTTTAGATTCTCTCCTTTTGGATTTAAAAAATATTTATCTCTTTTTATTCTCCCTCTAAAAAGTTATATTTTCTCTCTCTACTAATGTTCTATTTTTATATATATTGCAACGCCAATCAAAAATCTTAAGTTTATTTATTGTCTTAAGAAAAAATAAATAAATTTAAATTGTGGGTTAATAGATTTTACTCATATTTAATTAAAATTATCCATTATGACTCATAGTATAAAGTTATTCATTTACTGTCGTAAAATGTTTTTTCTTGGAATCAGCCATTCACAATTTCGCATGACAAGTTTACCCTTTGGGGTGAATAAAATATGCTTTGAAGCCACTGGAACTGGAAGCATCCCCGGTGGATATTAGTCCGGAATTTCGAATTCAAGTCAACGTGGTATATATATATACACACATACAGTGTGTACATCATATTTATTACTAGTACTAGTATTTTTTAAGATTTTGATCATATTTATAGCACCTAAAAAATTATAACATTAATTCCAATCGTACCTGCAGGCTTTAATTGATGATGGATGGATTAACTTCGATTGAGAGCATATCCTTTCTCTGTCTATCATCTAATTTTTTGACATTTGACCTCTTATTTAATTTTAAAGTTAATTGATATTAAGTAAAAAATCAGATATCAAAAAATTGTTTTTGATTTTTTTTGATATCTTATCAAAAAATCAGATAGAGATCGATTCACGTTCTTACATCTGATCCCTAAAGTCTTGTTTTTTTGTGATGACTTTGACAATCACAATAGATTGCGTGATAATATGATTGTATTAATCATCACAAAAGCACTAAGCGTTTGCGTGATTGTCAAAACCATCACGTAAAACCTTTCATGATAGGCGTATACAAGATAGTCATTGTGATGCTTAACGCCATCACGCAAATATTTCGTGATGATTTTTTTATTTTTTGTGATGAATTTTGGCCATCACAAATGACTATTTTTTTAATAGTATATATAATCGATCTATATATACAAAGAATGCATGCATACTTGCATGCATGCATGGTGATGATTTTTAGCTTGAAAGTTAGAAACTAACATAAATCATTATAATGGTTGTTGGGTCATGATATTTCTCCTATTTTGGGCCAGGTATATTGGGCCCATTTATCAGTTTAATCTGTTGGGCTTTTATGATTAAGCCATGGGGCTCGTTGAGCCCATTTATTGTGTCAACTTTATTTAATCCTATTAGACCGGAATTGATTCGTTGGATTAACCCATTAGATCATTTAATATCTATTACTTTGACTTGTAATGATGATATAGTATGATGATTGACCAAGATATCTCGCCATGCATTAATGTGGATGGGATTATATAGCCGTGTACGGTGATGCAAACGATGATGGGGAGCGGTGGATAAACTCCATGAAGTCGATCGAACCCATCAGATCAGGGGGATATGTCAGGTGATAGTGGGCGGCACGGTGATCCAAGCAAAGATATTATTTCTTAGTGAGTAGGTTTTCACAAGGAGGTATGTTTTATTCATATATACACATTCACACAACAGATAGAATAATCACTCTTAATACACTAAATTCTATTATCCTCTTGAGTTAACTTTGTGAACAGACATACTTACTCTCACGCCTGAGCTATCCCGTGATCCGTGCGTCGAAGCTTGTGGTGTTTGTCGTGTTTCTTGTGTGCTTGAGGATCGGGGCGTCTTTTCGTGATTGGGGACGTGGAGAAAGATCTTGGCGTTAACATTGGCGCTAGAAGGAGGGGTGTTTTAGTGTCTTGAGTATTTTTCAATCACAGAGTGTTTTATTCTATTCATTTTTCATGGGAAAGAGTAGAACACCTACACAGAGAAGGACGGTAGATGTCTGTCGGTGAGTCATTCTGCATGATATCTGCGAGGATCGTTTGGAACCAACCATAAGTGTAATGCATGCTAAGTACGGCGTCTAAGCGGTCACTGAACATTCTCGGTAGAAGGCGTAGAAAGCAAAGCAAAGCGTAAGCTAGTTTACCCTACGGAGAAGGGGTCTGGCCATGGTCGGAAACGAGTAGAAGGCACCTCGCCTAGAACTCGATACCGTGATGACCAGGACGCAAAAGCCTCCCGGTTGGCTAAAATGGCGGATGAGGCGGATAAAGCCATGGAAGTACTTTTAAAGCGGCGTCGAAGATATAGTAAAGCGGATGGCTCGGATGGCGATGAATGAGAGATGAAGAGCTCGGTGTGCCCAATCCAGAAAAGCAAGGGCATCGAGTGGGAAAGAACACTGCTTCATTGAGACTGACGGTCTACGGGGTGAAATAGGGAAAGAAGAAGGTCCCAAGCCCTACTCCTCGTAGAGATCGAGGAGAACTCGTTATCTGCCGATTACGGAGAAGCGAGGACAAAGCGAGAGAAGAGGTCGATCCGAGATCGTACTTGAGCATGCAAAGAGAGCACTTATCATTGCACATTCTCACCATGGTGCCCGAGTTCATAGTCGAAGTGTATCCAGAGGACATACTCCCGAGAGTCTACTGAGGGCACCCCACCCTGTAGACACTCGTCATCGGAGAAGTCCCTCTAAAATTGAAGGTTCTGTTGCAAGAATCCGGTCTGCTTATAAGAAAAAGGGGTCACCGGAGAAAGAGGCGTCATCTCAACCAGAAGGCGTGGAGTATCTGGTTAAAGAACTGAAAGAGCTTCGGAAGCAGCTTGCCGAAGTCCAGAAAACCAAAGACATTTCGGGAAAGAAGGCATCTCCTTTTTCTGCGGATATTCTCAGAGAAAAAGCTGATCCCACGAAGAAGTTGCCCCATATAGAAAGTTATGATGGATCGGGAGACCCTTACGACCATAGTCAGGCGTTCGATCGACTCATGGATTATTATGACTTTAGTGATGCTGCTAAATGTCATACTTTTGTCACAACTCTTAGAAAAGATGCCCGGCAGTGGATGGGGACCTTACCTTGATTCTATCTCATCACAGGAAGATATGCGATGAAATTCCATGCTGCGTTTTGGGAGAACAATAGAAGAAGGGAAAGCCAAGTGGTTCTTTGGCTCGGGTTCGTGATCCTCTAATGAATCTTTGGGCGATATGTGAAGCGGTTCCGGAAGCGAGCGATCGATCGAGTGGCGGGTGAATGATCTAAGCGGTGGGACTATTTTGAGCAGGTTGGATCTGGTCAAGTCGAGAAGTTGGTGAAAAAACTTATGTTTAACCACCGAAGAGTCTGGCCGAAGCCTTTGATAAAGCTGAAGGCTACATCGTAGTGGAAGAAGCCATGAGTAGCCTCAAGCGTCCTTCTTTAGATCGGCCCGAGAGACACGGATCGGGGATGAGGCCCGATGAAGACCGGAAGAAGAGTGAAGGACACAAAGGCGTCGTGAAGGAGGTCGAAAAGGTATAACAATTGGAGGCGGGGTGGAGACGTTCGTCCGCTCCACCCCAGGAAAATAAACAGGACTTTCACGGCGCTCAGCGCCGATAGAAAGTGATAGCTTAGATCGATTAGAAATCAACCTATTTTCGAGCCACCACGAGATAACATCAAGCCGGAAGGAAATCCCATAAGTATTGCGACTACCATCAAGCGTCGGGACATGAGACGAACGATTGTGCCAGTTTAAAAGAGTTCATTGAGAGAAAGGTACAAGGTGGAGCTTTAGTTCAATATGTGGCTGCCCGAACTAATCAGCAGCAGGACCGAGTACCTGTCCCGGCGGCTCAACCTAATCAGCCAGCGTTGCCAGCTCCGGATCAGCCACCAAGGCATGTGATAGATGTCATCACTGGGGGTACTTCTGGCAAGCTCGTTGGAAAGAAGCGCCGAAGCTATTTGGATTCGGTCATGTCGGTGGCGGGTACCTTCCCGAAGACTGATAGACCTTATCCGAATACGGTAATCTCTTTCACTGATGAAGATTACCCTTCGGAAATTATCGAACCTCATGAGGGATCATTGGTACTTACTGCACAAGTGGGTTCGGTAGATATGAAAAGGATGATGGTAGATAACGGATCGTCTGTAGACATCTTGTATGCCCACGCTTATCAAAGGATGAATTTGGATGGGCGGAAGATGGAAATTGGACAGGAAGCTCCTCTTTATGGTTTCAGCAATGATCCGGTTAAAGTGGCTGGAACCATTGAGCTCCCAGTTATATTCGGGACGGCCCCTCAGCAGGTACAAATTATTTGCAAATTTTATGTTGTACATATAGATTCTGCTTATAATGCTATTTTGGGGAGGCCTACTTTAATTGCTCTACTGTTGTAACATCAATTCCTCATTTTAAAATCAAATTTCCTACGGCCCATGGGGTTGGTGAGGTCAAAGGAGATTTGGATCGGCAGAGGTGTTACGAAATCTTTATTATTTCTTGAGGAGTGGGGGTATCGAAGCGAAACAAGCCATGGCGATAGAGATCGAACCCTTCACTGAAAGTAGCTCTGAACCATTGGTCATGCCAGCTGGAGAGACAGAAGAGATAGAGCTCATCCCAAGCAAGGAGGACAAGACGGTGAAAATAGGTTGAACTGTCGAAGAGCCTCTCGAGACGAACCTCGTAGAAAGCTCCCGAGGTGTTATGTTGATATCTTTGCATGGGAACCTCGGGATATCCGCGAAGAATGAGGAAATTCTTGAGCATCGATTGGAAGTAGACCCGTCAAAAAAGCCGATTAAGCGAAGAGGAGAATCTTTGCACCAGGCGTCGGTGAATCATAGATGATAAAATTGCAAAACTTTTGGCGGTGATTTTATCTTTGAGATAGACTACCCATGATGGATGGCTAATGTGGTGTTGGTCGAAGCGAGAATGGCAAATGGCGAGTCTGCATTGATTACACTGATCTGAACAAGGCCTGTCCGAAGGATTTTTATCCGCTGCCCCACATCGATCAACTCATTGATGCCACTTCGGGGTATGCTTTATTAAGTTTTATGGATGCATTCTCTGGATATCATAAGATCTCTATGTGTAAAGAGGATATACCGAAGACGGCGTTCATTACGCATCGTTCGGTATATGCCTATAAGAAAATGACTTTCGGCCTTATCAATGCCGGGGCCACATACCAGAGAATGATGAACCATATCTTCAGATATCAGTTGGGCAGAAATATTGAGGTTTATGTGGATGACATGATTGTCAAAAGCATGTTGGTGCACAAACACTTGGATGACTTAGAAGAGTGCTTTCAGACTATTCGACATCACAACTTGAGGCTAAATCCCACTAAATGCACTTTCGGTCTGGGTGCTGGCAAATTCTTGGGGTATCTTGTCAGTCGAAGGGGAATTGAAGCCAATCCAGAGAAGATTCATGCGATCCTGAGCATGAAGAATCCTCAGTCATTTAAAGATGTTGTCGTCATTTGGAAGGATTGCGACTTTTGCGGAGGTTCATGTCTAAGTCTGCTTTGAAAGATCTTTAGCTTTTTAACACATTGAAGGGTAGAAGAATGCAAAAAGCGTTCCAATGGACTTACGAGTGTGAAGCGCCTTTCAAAGCATCAAGTCTTACTTATCCTCGGTGCCTTTCTTTGGTGAAGCCCATTCTGCCGAACCTTTATATATCTGTACTAGCATCTAGTTCATTGGCGATTGGAGCGGTCTTGGTGCGTGAAGTTGGGGAGTAAGCGACACCGAGTGTATTATGTAAGTCATGTCCTTGGGATCTTAAAACAAGGTACCCAAACATTGAAAAGTTTGCTTTTTCGCTTTAATAAGCGCTAGTGAAAGCTTAAGCAATACTTCGAGGGTAGGGCGGTAATAGTATATACAGATCGACCTTTGAAGAAGATTATGGGTGGCCGGAGGTATCGGGGAGGCTATTGCGTGGGCGATGGAATTGTCCCAATTTTTTATTGAGTACCATCCCGAACCTCCATCAAAGGACAAGCCTTGCATTTGATTTTGTGGTTGAGTGTTCGTTCTCTACGAAGATGATGAAGTCATGGCCGGAATGAAGGATCGACAAAGCGATTCTTGCCGTTCTTCGGCAGCGGAGGAGAGTTCATGGACCTTTGTGTCTGAGATGGGTCTTCTACTTTGGGCGTTAGTGGGGCGAGGATTATCTTGACGATCGGGAGGATTGAGTACAATGAGCCATCAAATTTCAATTCAAAGCGACGAAACAACGGTTTGAATATGAAGCGATATTAGTCGGTTCACGGTTAGCAAAAGTCTTGAAGTGCAAAGAATAGCCATCTTGGTGATTCTCAATTAATTGTTAAACAATTATGCGGAGAATCTGAAGCCCGAGGTCCGAGGATGATCAAGTATTTAAGCGAAGTAAAGGAACTGGTCAGATTTTCAATTGTCACAATTTCAAGGGTCGAAGCGTAACAACAATTATTATTGATGCCACTCGCCAAACTAGCCACTACGGATGTTAATGTTTTGAGAGAATTGGTGTATCTAGAAATTTGGCAACATCCTAGTGTTCTTCACGAGATGGTAATGTGCATTGACCGAACCAACTGCTGGTTGACGCCCTATCTGGAATATTTGGCTGATGGCGTCTTACCTTCGGATCGGATGCTCGCCAAGAAAATCAAGTACAAGAGTTCCAATTTTGTTTTGATTGATGGGGATCTCTTTCGAAGGGCCTTCTCGTCTCCATTATTAAAATGTTTGACTCCATCCGAAGTTGATTATGCTCTCCGAGAAGTACATGAAGGCATTTGTGGCGACCATATGGCTGCTAAGTCATTAGCCTATAAAGTACTTCGTCAGGGGTACTATTGGCCTACTTTCTTCAAGGAAGCAACTGAGTATGTGAAGAGGTGCGAGAAGTGCCGACAACGATCCAATCAAGATCGACCACGGAAGAGCTATACTCGATCTTATCTCCTATACCCTTCACATACTGGGGGGTTGATATCTTTGGGTCCCTTCTAGAAGGCAAAAGGTCGGTCGGTTTTGTTATAGTGGCCATAGACTATATGACCAAATGGGTAGAAGCAAAGCCACTTAGGTCGATAACGAACAGGAGTGTTTGAAATTCGTGAAAGAATCGGTTGTATTAGTTTTGGAATTCCTAAGGTGGTAGTATCGGATAATGGGACGTCGGTTTGTGGGATCGAAGTTTGAAGCATTTTTGACCGAATTGGGGATCCGGCCAGAGAAAGACTTGGTGGCTCATCCTCAATCAAGCAGACGAGTTGAAGTAACCAACGTAAGCAGCTATTTGAATGGGATCAAGCGTAGGTTGGATGAAGCTAAAGCGGATGGCGAGAAGAGTTGCTAAGTGTCTTATGGGCTTATCGAACTACTCAAGGACTACAACGGGATTCACCTTTCGGTGGCTTATATAATGCGATGCCTTAGTCCCGGTTGAAATTGGATCTCCAAGTCTTGAGTTAGTCATTTTCAAGAGGTCTATAATGAAGAAGGGGTGAGGCCAATCTTGATTTGTTGGAAGAAGTCGGAGAAATAGCCTTAATCAAATTGGCGGCCTATCGGCGAAGAGTGGCTAAGCATTATAATAAGGGGTGAAGCTTGTGATTTGAAGTGGGAGATTTTGTCCAGAGAAGTGAAGCATCTACGCCTCGAGAACACAGGTAAGTGATGCCAAATTGGGAATGACCTTACGAAATCCTTTGAAGTTCGAAGCCGAGACTTATCGTTTGAAAGCATTAGATGGGTCAGTAATTAAAAACACTTGGCATGCTGGCAGGCTTAGAAAGTACTTTCAGTAGATTCAGAATCAGTACATCAAAAGTCTGTAAATATTTACATCATCATCAATAAAAGATCCTCTTTTTGTCTCAAGCATGTTTTGTCTTCGTTGCTACTCAGCACATTGGTGTTAGGAGGTTCGGGAGGACTTGCTGACCATTCGATGGTAGCCTTTTTGGCAGGAGGTCACTATTTGGCATTGTCAGGCCTTTCGGGGTAGGCAATTGTCGCCACATTGGTGTTAGGAGGTTCGGGAGGACTTGCTGACCATTCGATGGTAGCCTTTTTGGCAGGAGGTCACTATTTGGCATTGTCAGGCCCTTCGGGGTAGGCAATTGTCGCCACTATTTGGCATTGTCAGGCCTTTCGGGGTAGGCAATTGTCGCCACATTGGTGTTAGGAGGTTCGGGATGACTTGCTGACCATTCGATGGTAGCCTTTTTGTCAGGAGGTCACTATTTGGCATTGTCAGGCCCTTCGGGGTAGGCAATTGTCGCTACTATTTGGCATTGTCAGGCCTTTCGGGGTAGGCAATTGTCGCCACATTGGTGTTAGGAGGTTCGGGAGGACTTGTTGACCATTCGATGGTAGCCTTTTTGGCAAGAGGTCACTATTTGGCATTGTCAGGCCCTTCGGGGTAGGCAATTGTCGCCACTATTTGGCATTGTCAGGCCCTTCGGGGTAGGCAAGTGTCATCTTTAAGACATTGTCAGGCCCTTCGTGGTAGGCAATGATCGACACTTTAAACTTTGTCAGGCCCTTCGTGGTAGGCGAATGTTATCTTTTAGTTCTGTTAGGCCTTTCGGGGTAAACAAACTCCCAATAAAGCAGATGTCTCGCACTTCGGTAACTTGATAAGTATCCCTTTACTTTATTACTTGAGTTTTTTCTAAGTGTTGAGTTCGGAATGCCTCGTTCTTTAAACTCATTTCATCTGTTATATGACATGCTTAATCATTTGAAGTTAAATCCTCGAAGGGATTTTTGTACACTTGTCCATATAAATTCATATTGAAGTATTGACATAAAATAAAAAGTGCACTGAAGTCATAAGGAAGGAAATCATTTCTCATTAATATTTAAGTTCATTTACAAATAAGGAAATAACATAAAATTTTTACAAATATTCATAATAAGGCCATCAAGACAATCCATAAAATTTGGTGCTTCATGCGGCGCCATCATCATCCAAGAAGAGTCCGGTAAGGATCTAAGTTAGCCTTGATCAACCTTTCCTTGCAAGACTTGGCAGAGCTCGTAGCTTTCTTTGTGAATCCTTATGATTTCTCCGTTTATTTCGTCAGAGTTCTATACTCTTCACAAATTTCTTTTGCGAAGAGCATCAGTCAAAGGAGGCCCAAGGTCCCGAAGAGCCTTGAGTTCTCGGATCTCTTGCTCATTTGCTGCAGTATATTCGATTGAAGCTTTTCATCCCGCTCCATCTTACGGATCATCTTGGTCAAGATTTTGGCGTTGGACTTCAACTCCTTGATCTTATTCATCCTCGAGTTCACTCCTCCGAACTAAAGTCGACATTCATGTTGACAATTTGAGATTCGAGCCTTAGTCGACTTTAGTTCTTCCTTGGAGGCCTTCACTTCTCCCTTAGCTTGGGCCAACTCTTTACGAAGACCTTCGTTAGTTAGTATGAGAAAGCCTTCACGGTGAGTCCTTTCCGAGGCGAGGGTGATTTCGGGAGGAATTTTCCTCTTTGAGTGCCTCCTCCTCGGATTGGCCGAGAAAAATCAGGGCCTTGACGCCTTGAATCTGAGAGATTCGCTGTACATGTTCGGTGTTATTCAATCGACTTTAGATGTGTGAGTATGAAAAATAAGTAAGCAAAGGAAGGAAAGAGTCATTTACCTTAGCCAAGTAGCTTTCACTTTTGTTGAGCAAGTCCCCATTCGAATCTATTCCGAACCGATGGTCATCGGTCTCATGAACAAAGGCCTCGAAACGATTGAAAGGGAAATTGGCGTTGAACCGAGGCCACATGGTCGGTGGACCCATGCCATCGTGCTGGAATTCGGAAGTCATCGGTCCTTGAGGAGGAGGCATAGGCTGACTGCGATCCGGTGAAGGATCCGCATGCATTGCCTCTGGAGAAGGTGATCGAGCTGGTATCGGCTCGGGAGTTGAAAAAGGTTGAAAGTCGAATTTGGCCGTCCGAAGAAATTTTTTTCTTTTTCGGGACGAGAGAAGGAATTCGGCTCGGCCATTTCGGCGTCGGGTGTTTGGGTTTCATTTGAAGGATTGTTGTTGAAGGTGGAGGGACTTGAGTTCGCTTCGTTGATAAGGGAATTATTTTGCTTCTTAATTTTTTAGCACGAAGGACTTTCGCCCGATCGTGTGGAGGAATGTCAAGGAGACTCCTCTTTTTTGGGGTTGGTTCAGAGGTTGGTGGGGTTGGTTCAGAGGTTGTTGTTGTGGGTTCAGTTGAAGGAATTGGTTGTGGGTTTACCTCAGGAAGGACCTCCTCGTCGCTTTCAGGGTTTATCTCGCATGAAGAGTCACGGCCTTTTGGCGGCCTTCTTCCTTGGGTGGTCGGAGGACCTCTTGGGGATGATGGGATTGTCGAAAGGTCATCATCCCGAAGAGGGGTTGTTGTTGGTTCAAGCGGGGGTTCGATTCGGGGAAGGCTCCTCGTTAGGGAGTTCTTCATTTGCATCAGTAATCCTCCCCGCCAAGAAATCTTCCAAGTCTTTTACTTCCGAGGGAGTTGGTTTGATCAAAGACACTACAAATAATCACAAGTTAGAATTCATACCACATAAATATTTCAAAAGTTATATCATAGAATGGTCCGAGACTCACATTTATGGTCATATAGCCAAGCTTGCTTGGTCAGTAAAGTGAAGTTCCACTCTTGAGGAGGGATCCTATTCAGGAAGTCACCCATCTCCCTCACGCGCTCCTCGGGAATGTCACCAAGAAGTCAGAGATCGCTCAGAAATGGTCCAATCGGGAAGGAGGAGATCCGGGACCGATGACGAAGAACCATTTCTTGTGCCATCCTTTGTTGCTCGAGGGGGTGCTCATCAGAGGCCTCTTCTTGAATTTCGAGTTTGGGCGCGGGGACTGTTTGCTCAGCATTTTGAACCCTCATTCTCGGGATCTGCCAGCCGAGAAGAGGGTAAAGAAGAGGTCAACAGAGGGGGTAACCCCTAATTCGTGGCGTAAAGGCGATGAGCGCTTGATATATGAATATAGGAGTTGGGCACCGGTTATGCGAAGCCTACTCCGATAAACCCTAAGAGGGTAACTATGAAGGCGTGGAGGGGTAGGCAATCCCTTCTCCGGTGAGTAGTCGGCATAGCGAATGAGTAGTACGTGCCCGTCATTTGGTACATTCGCTCCTCGGTAATTTGGAGCCCTCATGTAAGAAAGTTATCCGGAACATGGTATCGAATCAGGAGAGCTCGTAGTTGATTCGAGAGGCGGTGGAGGTGATGTTAGCGTGAAATTGTTCCCCATCTTTGAAGAAATCGGTTGGAGATGGTGGATTGGTACTTGAACCCTCTTGGTTAGGGTTTGAGCGAGAAGAACTTGAAGGGGTTTGGCTTGGATTCACCATTGTTGATTTTTGAAAGCTAAAGAGAGGTTTTACGAAAGAGGAAGAAAGCTCAAAGGTTGAATTTCAAATCAAGAGGTAAAGCCGTCAAATTTGGTGAAGTTTATCTTTATATCTTGTGCGGTTTTACGTGGAGCGAGGTAAGGCGCATTTAATGTCATTAATGATGAGAATTAAAGTGGAATGTGTTTGGATGACCTTTGAATATCTTATCAGATTGGGCCTGACTGTTGGGTTTCTATTTTATTGGCCCATCCTGTTCAAATTCAAAATCCTTTATCAGATTGGGCTTATTGCTCTGGGTATCCACTATCCAGCCCTCCCTTATTCCACTTCGTATGTTAAAAGTGGGTATGATTCACTTATTTCCTATCCTTGGGCCTTTATTGAATTCTAAATATCATGAATCATATATAGTTTTCCATTAAACATCCTGTTTAACTAAAAAATTAGGGGGTAATGTTGGGTCATGATATTTCTCCTATTTTGGGCCAGGTATATTGGGCCCATTTATCAGTTTAATCTGTTGGGCTTTTAGATTAAGCCATGGGGCTCGTTGAGCCCATTTATTGTGTCAACTTTATTTAATTCTATTGATAAAGATTCGGTTTCGTTGGATTAACCCATTGAGTCATTTAATATCTATTACTTTGACTTGTAATGATGATATAGTATATGATGATTGACCAAGATATCTGCCATGCATTAATGTGGATGGGATTATAAGCCGTGCGTGCGGCAAACAAATGATGACGGGAAGCGGTGGATAAACTCCATGAAGTCGGTCGAACCCATCAGATCAGGGGGATATGTCAGGTGATAGTGGGCGGCACGGTGATCCAAGCAAAGATATTATTTCTTAGTGAGTAGGTTTTCACAAGGAGGTATGTTTTATTCATATATACACAACAGATAGAATAATCACTCTCAATACACTAAATTCTATTATCCTCTTGAGTTAACTTTGTGAACAGTCATACTTACTCTCACGCTTTGAAAGCTATCCCCGTGATCCGGTAGTCGAAGCTTGTGGTGTTTGTCGTGTTTACTGTGCAAGATCAGGACGTCTTTCGTAATTGGAACGTGGAGAAAGATCTTGGCGTTAACAATGGACATAACACATGCAGCAGGTCCTCAAAAGTAATGCCGACATCAATAATAAAATTTAAGTCAAATATATATAAATATATATATATATATATATATATATAAAGTATATACTTTAAATAACTTATTTACATAAGACTTGACACGACTAATTAAAAATGAAGGAACTTATTCTCAAAAAATGAAATAGACTTAGTCCGGCAGGAGTGATCGTGATTTGGTATACCTGAAGTACTGTTTGTCAAGCTAAACTAATTAACCAATATACTTTTCCCAAAAGAAAGCTTAATTTAATTAAGTCAAAGCCCACTTGTGTAGAAGGGGGGAAATACAATTAAGTTATGTAAAAGTCAAACCATTCGGCTTGATTCAGCATGATGGTTCCATGGCTTCGGCTCGGACCTCTAGCCAATACAATGTGCTCTACATGTCCAAGCCCCACAACAACACATAAAAATTAATTTTAATAATTGAGAGAGAACAAAAGAAGTATGGCACATAAAAATTAATTTTAATAATTGAGAGTAATATATATGTGGCGGATTTGGTACAAGGGGAGTGGGTACTTCGGGTATTCCGGACTTGATGCAAAAGAAGTAAAATATATAAAACGATCAAAAATATTGTTTTTCAACTACACACGTAAAGCACGGATAAGTTTATAAAATAATTAGTAATTAATTTATTAATTCAAAAATAATTCATTTCTAAAGAAATTGAGAGTGAAGGAAGTCTTTTATTGAGAGAAAAAATAATAATTTTATGATAAAACTTATTTTCAAAACTAAGGGAAATCAATTTTTACGGAGAAGAGATACATGCCGTGAAGAAGAGATTCGGTGCATCAGCGACTCATACCAATGCATTATTATCATCAAATGGTCGATGATTTCAAATCAGTTGTATTTACGCTTCTCTATATTATTCTCTATTAATAACACAAATTTTTTTTAATTAATTAAGTCAACCCCATTTGGCTCAATGGCTACATGGCTCAATCCTGCACCTCTACCAAATAATATTGTGTTTCAATAATAAATGGAATAATGGTTGGTAGCCATGTTTAGAGACATTGAGAAATAGTGTTTCAATGATATAGAAGAAATAAAAAGAGACCTTGAGAAATCATTTGAAAGGTAGTTAATTTCAATCTCTAAATAGGTCGCACCAAGTTTAGCAATTCTGAAAAAGACGGATAGATTGAGTAATTTTTTAAATTAAATTTTCTTTCCAAAAATCACAAATAATATATATATATATATATGGAGTATATATTAACATTAATTATAAAGATAATGTTAAGAATCTCAAATTATCTCAAATAATGTGTCATTAAATAAGACAAAATATACTTTATCTAATTAATGTATTGATGTCACATCATGCGTGACTAAAAATTTGAGACACCTAACATTATTTTAATTTTAAATATTTTTTATTTTATTTATTTATTTATTTTGAAGCCCCACTTCTTAGGCTTTTTGGAGAGTACAATATTAAGAAGGAAATTGATATTTTTACATGACCTTTTAATATTTTCACATAAAAAGTATTGCTAAAGATGTATAGCGACGGTAAAAAACGTTGCTATTAGAATCTAAAGTGACGATTTTTATATGAAAATATCAGTTTCCTATCAAGAACCATCAAGCCTAACTATAGACGAAGAAAAAAACTCATAAATCAAACCATTAAGCCTCACTAAAGAAGAAAAATAAACTCATAAACCGAACCATCAAGCCTCACTATAGAGGAAAAAATAAACTCATAAATCAAACAACGTTTACGTAATGAAGAAAAACACATTACAATAAAGGGAGAAATAAACTCATCCAAGAGAAAATCGCACCTGAGATTTAAAGGTCACAGTAATCCAATCTTAACCACTAAACTAAGATCTTATCGATTTTTATTTCTTCTTATTTTCAAAGTGCAAAACACATTATTTATAATACACAAAAATATACATTATTTTAGTACAACAAAGTATGACATTGTCTGTTACAAAAAAATAAAAATAAAAATAAGGTATGAAATTGTCTGTTTCAAAAAATGAAGTATGAAATTGTCTTCATAAATTCAAGCGGGGACCGCCCACATTCTTCGACCTCAGAAAATAACCATGTTGCTCTTCCAGGGAAAAAAACAAAAGATAACCATAATTTTATTTATATTAAAATATAAAAATTAATAAATTCACAACAGAAAATAATATTTTCATATAAAAATCGCCCTTATAAATTTATAGCTAAACTTTTCATATGAAAATATTAATTTTTAAAAACATACAAATAAAATAAAAATGGATAATTAAAATAAATTAATAATTAAAATTGACAGCCATAATAATGGATAAATTACTCTTTACTCTTACCTATTAGTTAATTAAAGAGTGGAAAATAAGTAAATTGACCAAAACTAAAATAAATGTAGACGGCATGTACTTAGCCAATGGCACCGACGCCGGGTCTTACAAAAGGAAATTTTCCAAAAAGAGGGATGGAAATTGTTGACCAGGTAAGTGACGTGGACGAATCAGATTGCACTTAAAAGTCGCTCGCAGAATCTTCGGAGAGACGGCGATTAAAATAAACCTATGTTAAAACAAATGACCGATTTCACAACTAAGCGCCGGTTACTACTAGAACCCCACATTATATTAACGTGTTTGACCGTTGACACGATTTAGTCTTCAAAAACCTCCTTACCCGCATTCTTAGCACGAATCACTCTCACTTTGAGAGCGTGTAAAGCACTTCCCTCTTGCAATATTCTTGACGGTGCTTAATTAGTGGAGCATAAACTCATCCTATCAAAACCTACTATGATTTTAGATACAATAAATATAATTATTTCATTTAATAGTCGTATTATATTATTTTTTTTTTGTTCATTATACACGAGTTATATATGTAAATATTTTTATAATTTACAAATATTTATATTATTGTACATATTTACGTTCATAAATTTTTACATCAAGTTAACTTTATAGCTAATTCCTTTTAATGTATTAACATATGCGATAATTATATATTTTTATTACGATTTCATAAAATTTAACTAGATTCGTCAATGTTTACCATAAGACTATATCACAATTCAATTTTATAATTAAGTATTTTTTGTGTGTTGAATATGAGTTGTTAATTTTGATTATATAGAGGGATTTGGTTTTTGTTGATTAAGATTATTTGTTTTTTTTTTAAATATATATATATATATATTAATTAAACTTTATGTATACTTTTGAGAAAAATTATAGTAGTGTTTTTAGATTTTAATAAATATTGTAGAAAAATAATCACTTTTACAAGACATATATTAAAGTGTACTAATATTTAATTTATTTTGATGATTTATTTAATTTAAACTTGATCATGTCGAAATGATAAATTAATATATATTCTCTTTATTGTAAATTAAAATTATTGAAGTTACATTTAGCACTTAGAAAATAGGATAAATAGGTGAAAATAATATTTATAGATTAAAAAAAAATCTTATATAGTATACTAAAAAATTAAGATGAAATTATAATTCTTGAAATATAAATCAGAAAAATATATGATTTATAAAGGTAATAAAATTTGATGGGTTCTCATACGGTGGGCTAACGTTTAAGGCTTCCATCATGCGCGTGAAAGGTTGAAATATTCTGCTAACCAGCCTGACGTATAAAACGACATCGTCAAGAGTAATTTATAGCAATTCTATTTCTTCCAGCTATATATATATATAATGGAAATCTAATTCAGAACTCCATAAAATCAACATTCTCGCATTCTGACCGGAGGAACTCAATTCGGAAAATTGGAAGCAAGTACACAAAATCAGCATGCCTTGCGCGGTAGCATTATCAAACTCACCGGTATTCTCACCGTCACCCAGGGTTACACCGATCTTCTGTAAACCCGCCGTAAATCTCTCTATGCACAACTCAACTCCGTCAAGTCCATATTCATCTTCTTCGTTGTCGTCTCCGTTATCCCCGTTAGGGTTTCGGTTTCAGAAGAATTGTAAAAAGGAAAGTCCGATTTTTAAGTCTTCATCGGCTCAGTCGTCGTTGATTTTGAAGAGGAAAAGGCCGCTGAGAATAGAAATTCCGGTCGCGTCGGTGGGTTTAGCGCCGGAGGATAGGTTGGATGAGGTGGAGGTGGAGGTGGAGGTGGAGGTGGAGATGGAAGTGGAAGGGGAGGGGTATTCTGTCTACTGTAAAAGAGGCAAAAGGGTACGAATGGAGGATCGGTACTCAGCCGTTGTTGGACTTGAAGGAGATTCTAAACAGGTATGTTAAATTGAAATTTTTATCTTTTGGGAGAAAATTTGAAAATTGGATTATTATATTTAATTTTTTGAAAGTCAAGTGTTTGTATCAACCGAATTGGATTTTTTTTAACTTATAACTACTATAGATGGATGTTATTTATGATTGAAGAAGTGGAAAGCTAAATTTATAATTGAATTAAATTGATAATAGACTGAAAAAGATGTTGATAATGTAAGAAATTTAAGGGACTTGTTAATTGATCTATAATACAGAATTTTGATTTCCTGGAGCTCTGCTTGATTAAAAAGTTAGTTACTTGGTGATAAGAAGGATAAACAATGAAAATATATTGCAAGTTTGATGGAATTTGGAAATTGTAACAAATTCTATTTTGGTTTTTACCATTATTACGATTACCTATATTGATTATGATCTGCAATGTACAGGCTTTTTTTGGTGTATTTGATGGTCATGGTGGGGCAAAAGCTGCAGAATTTGCGGCAAAGAACATGGTTAGAAATATTATGGATGAATTAACAAAGAGATGTGAGGGAATTGAAGAAGCGGTTAAAGAGGGCTATCGCACAACAGATGCAGAGTTTCTAAAGGAAGGTGTTAGTGGTGGTACTTGCTGTGCAACAGTATTGATACATAAAGGAAGACTTGTAGTGTCAAACGCAGGTGATTGTCGTGCTGTAATGAGCCGTGGAGGCGTTGCAGAAGCCCTCACGATTGATCACCGGCCTTCGAGGAAAGATGAAAAGGAAAGGATCGAAAGCATGGTAGGCACCTGTGATTTATAAAACTGGAACTGAAAGATGTAGTATTTTGAATTAGTCCACAATGTTTGTGATTGTTTATATGGCAGCTGATAGGTTTTTGAAATTTTCTTTCTTGTAGGGTGGATATGTGGATTTCTGCCATGGTGTGTGGAGAATACAAGGGTCTCTAGCTGTATCAAGAGGGATTGGAGACGGACATCTTAAAAAATGGGTGATATCCGAACCAGAAACAAGAATATTAAGCATTAGGCCTGACTGTGAATTCTTAATCCTCGCTTCTGATGGACTTTGGGACAAGGTATATTGCCACAGACAAACATAACTATTTTACTTCAAAATATTCACTATAGGGTGATTCCTTATAAAATATTAAGAAACTTATCGGATTCTTCTTCTGTTTCAGGTTAGTAATCAGGAGGCAGTAGATGTGGTTCGCCCTTTATGTGTAGGTTCTGATAAAACAGAGACATTTTCTGCATGTAGAAAGCTTGCAGAGCTATCGGCAACCAGGGGTTCCACTGATGATATTAGTGTTATGGTGATTCCCTTACCTCATTTTTCCCCATGAGTAAGAGGAGTTATCTTAGAGACTACTTAGATGATAACCGGCAACTCATTGACCACCAGAAAGTGTTAGTTAAGAATAAGCTTCCTGTGCAGATAGAGAAAGCATGCAAAAGATCTTTTAGTACAGAGTTCTTGTCGCGGTTTAATGATGGTGGTTATTTTAACATAGATGCTGATGATATACGGAATTTTGCTGAAATTTGAGACTGCAGCAGGGGAAGATTAGAGACTGATATAGACCATAAATTCATGTAAATTACTCGCATTATGTAATTATGTTATGTGGTTGGCATTAACCTACTCACATTATAGCCTAGTAAACAAATTTTAACAGTCATCTTTCAACATTTTTGCCTTGTGCTATTCCACGCATAGTCTTTGATGTGCTGCAAAGTCTTTACTGTTCTAGCCATGTAAGCGGATACCGAGTGGAAATATTTTATATTTTGTGTTACGTGTATGACTAACCTAAACCTATATTTCAGTAATTATAAGCCTTTCTATTTTTTTGGTTGGAACAAATCAATAATTGAAGTGTATGCTTTTGATATCTCATGGATCTGAAGTTGGTCAATTGACCAATAGAGTGTTAATAAACCGGATCTTCATGGATCACATTGGTCAGGGTTGGCAGCCGGCCTTTCTATTTTGATCTCTCATTAAAGTCAAGATGCCGACGGCTGGCTTCTCAGGTCTCCAACTTGTAAATATATTTTTTTGATGCGTATTTTTCTTAATTTATTCATCAACTTCTTGTTGTTAGAGATTATTTAATTATTCTTTTCCTCTTATGTGGAATGGAAACTTTTTTTTTTTTTGTGTCAATATAAAAGAGCCACTGCAACTTCTTTCCTATATTGGTTTGGTTTATGTTTATTCTTTTGAGCCAAAGTATTTTTTTAAGTCAACAACAGCTAGTGAAAACTGTAAAGCATTGGCATAGACTCATAGCCATTAAATTTAATATGGAAAGAAGATATGTTTAATGTAACACTCTAGTTTTACATCGAAAGAATTAAGTTTATTGTTAACAATAATATTTTCAGTCATAATTTTTTGAATGAATCTGTGGTGGGTCAAGATGACCCACAATAGTATCTTAAGTTATGATCTTTTGAATGAATTTGTGGTGCGGTGGATTAACCTTACCTGTCTTCTGCAAGTGGATTCCATTGTTATAAAACTTGTGACTAGGAAAAACACTTGTGATTAAAGCCATTAACAGGGGAGGTATATTGGTGACATGTACTACATATATATAGGTCATGTATTTGTCCAGTTTCTTGATTTACCATGTTCGTGTGATTGAATGCAGTTATTGCCCAGTAGTTTCTTGAATGTGAAATGGGTAAAAAAAAATTGACAGTAGTTTAATTATGTATATGAATTGGGTAATAAAAAGGTCTAAAAAGTAAAAAGTGCTTTAACAGCATACCAGTCCCTTTCACGGACTAGAACTTGAGTTAAACAAACAACTCTCAAATTACGGCTCTCAAATTACGGCTTGCAAGAGTCGGTTTTGATACCATATGAAATAATTTAGGTAAAATCTTGAGTATGAAATTAACAAATTCATCACAGACTTACCCAAAAAATAAGATACTATTATTAATAATTTAATTTCTTATATAGAGATAAATTTTTTTTATATATTTCGATGTGACACTATTATAATTCAAATTTAACAATTTTAGAAGAATATCCATTAATACAATTCATATAAATTTGTCTTACTTGATCTTTAGCATTGAATAATATTTTCATATTTCCCCCCTTCTTTTCCCTTTAACTATGAAATTACCTATTTATCAGTAATGCAAGGCAATATTAGTAAATAAAATTTTGAAAATTGGTAAATCCACAATAAAAAATATTATTTTTACAACAAAAGTGTCGTTATAGATCCTATCACCGTCGCTATACATCTACAGCGACACTTTTATTGTAGAAATAACAAAAAGTGTTGTGGATTTAACAATTATTAAAATTTTTAAGTGAAAAAAATATATTATATTAGTATATAAAGTACTCTCTTCATTCTAAAATTAGAGATACAATTTGATTTTTGAGATCAAACAACGGCATATTAAACTTCAAAATTAATATAACTCATAAAAATTTAGAATAAAATAATTTTTGTTATATATTGTACAGTTATAATAATTATATTAATTAAAATTAAATAAATTTATATATTTTAAAGTTTAATAAGTAGTGATTTGAAGTTTAAAATAGTGTAGTCTTTAACAAATTTGAACTTTTAAAGACTTGATCAGCAGGACCCAAACCTCAACAGTCAACATGCAGCCTCCGGCATAGCACTCCGGAGATGAAGACTAATTAAGACTTTGCTTTTGAATTATAATACATGCATTGACTTCCTCTAAATCTTTAAAATATTAATTAATATATTTATTTATGTATTTAAAATATAAATCTTATATTATATAGTTAATTATGTATAAATATATTAATATATAATTATTCATTGATATATATTAGCATGAAAGTTATATTTTAGGGAAGGACAATGAGGGAGGTTTTCATCACTTGTCTCCTCCTTTCTTTTCATTTCAGTATTTTATTTTCCGTGCCGCAGCAATTAGGAATAGAGAATCTATATCAAAGAAAGGTCTAACTGTTGGAATAATTTTATCTATTGCTATTTGATCTATTCTGGTTAGTACGATCAGTGAATTAGATGAAGGTGCGGAAAGAGAGGAACCATAATCTGTTGATATACGGCGTAGATCCGGATGATTGATGGAAGAAACACCAAACATATCCCAAACTTCTCGCGCTGATGGAAATGGACTTACTACCGGAGATACGTACTATGATATATACTTTATCATCTAAAACATAAATTTTATGTTATATATTTAGTTACTTATAAATATATATTAATATGTAGTTATTTACTTATATATATATATATATATATATATATATATATTAACATATTTTATAATTAATTATGTACAAATATATACTGATATATAATTATTTATTGATATATATATTATGTTTATTTATTAATATATATTATATGTTTTAATTATTTATAAATATATAGGAATATGCAAATATATATATATATATATATATATATATATATATATATATATATATTATAACATATATAAAAATTATTGTGATTCAGATTATAACAAACGAGGCTATACTCCTTTTCCAGATTGATCTAGGTGATTTAATTATTGTGCTTCTATTCACCTTTTTATTTTGTGTGATATTTCTATTCACCTTTTTTATTTTTTAATTATATTTTACCCTCATTTTACACTTTGCATCTGACGCTTTAAAAATAAACACTTTGCATCTCACACTATCAACGTAGAGATATATAACACTCTGGACAAAAAATTAGTTAATTAGATCTGTGACGCACTCAAAATAGGTATACATCACTCATTTTGAGTTGTCAATAATATGGTACAAAAACAACTACAACTTTATTAATACAGCATATAAACTGTAAGTTTAAATACAAATATTTTTATCTAGACAATATTCATACTCAACTAAGTCCTCATTACAATTATTGGTACATTATTTTATAAAAATAGTGAGGACTACTAAAATAACTTCTAGAACCATCATTCCACACTCCGACTAGTACTCGCTACATTCTCGCCTCCTGAGAAGAAAAATAAAACAAAAAGGAAAAGGGTGAGCTCAACTAGCCCAAGTAAAGAATATTATGACTAAGATATTATAGAACAAATTATCGTTAGTTTCAACAGGGAAAAATCTGATAGAATATAATAAACAACAAGTTTCAGATCAATATTCGCAATGAAATAATAATTCATAGATGAGTTACGTAGAGAATGAAATTAAACTATGAATTTAAAAGTTCATCATCAATATTTTATCCATGTAACATCAATCAATATTCATCTTGAATCAAATATTCATTTTGACCTACAGCCAAAGATATTCATCGATTGGTCATGTTCATCTCAATACTGTACATCTTTGCACTCTGGTCAAAGATATTCATAAGAAAATTAACCATCTTTGCACTACTGGGCCAAAGATATTCAAGAATATCACCTTTTAGAGGCGAGGATGATGAAAATATTTTAAAAAAAAGCGAATCCGGTGAAACAAAAGAACAAATATTAAGAATTCGTACTTTAAACAATCCGAGTTCAAAAATACTTCATAAATAACTATAGTGAAGTAAAATTCAAGAAGGATCAAAACATGGATACAATCAAAGCTAGTATCCATAATAGATATTTTGGACAAAAAACTAAAATTTAATTTTTCTGTGAATAGTGCCGTATACGTGAATAGTAACTCTGACACTAAAAGACAAGAATTTCACAAGAAAAATCTTATCAATAATCCGGCATAATGATATTAGAAGAAATAATATCATTTAAAAAAAATATAACATCCTTTATGTGACGTCCCCAAAATAGGTATACATCACCCATTCTGAGTTGTCAATACATGGTACAGAAATAACTACAACTTTATTATTATAACAGTAAAACTGTGAGTTTGAATACAAATATTATCTTCTAAACAATATCTATACTCAAATAAATCCTCATCACATTTATTGATACATTATTTTATAAAAATGGTGAGGACTACTAAACAACTCTCTCTAGAACCTTCATTCCATACCCCAGGCTGTATTTCGCTTATATTCTCGCCTCCCGAGAAGAAAAATGGAACAAAAAGGAAAAGGGTGAGCTCAACTAGCCCGAAGAAGAATATTATGACTAAGATAATATACAACAAATTATCGTTAGTCTTCACGAGGAAAAAATCTAATAGAATACAATAGACAACAAGTTTTAAATCAATATTCGCAATGAAATAATAATTCATTAGAAGAGTTAAGTAGAGAATGCAAACTACTATCTTCTATGTATGAATTTAAAAGTTCATCGCTCATCTTTTATCCTGTAACATCAATCAATATATATCCGAATCAAATATTCATCTTTGCACTACAGCCAAAGATATTCATCGATTGGTCATGTTCATCTAAACACTGCTTCATCTTTGCACTACGGCCAAAGATATTCATCGAAATCATTCATCTTTGCACTACAGCCAAAGATATTCAATAATATCATCATTTAAGACCGAGGATGATGAAAATATTTTAAAAAAACGAATCCAAAGTGAAACAAAATGACAAGGATTAAGGATTAAAAATTGTACTTTGTTTTATCCATGTCCAAAAATACCTCAAAAATAATCATAGTGGTGTAAAATTCAAGAATGATCAAAACATGGATACAATCAAAGCTAGTATCCGTAATAGATATTTTGGACTGAAAAAGAAAAATTTTCATTTTTCGATGAATAAAGACCGTGATTCGTGAATAGATCAGATATCGTGAATAGTCTTAGTATACGTGAATAAGAACTCCGATTACACTAAAAGTTTTAAATTTGATTAAAAAGTTCAGATCAATACTTCTAAGATAATGATATTAGAATAAATAATATCATTAAAAAAAATAATATTCCTTACCTCGAAAAATCAAGATTTCTAATTTGAAACAGGATATATCTTTATGACTTGAACTTGCACCATATAGCAATACTCAAAATATACTCAAAATACTTACAAGAATAAACTCGATAATATAGAGAGAAATCTTGATTTCTGGTGTAATTTTCAATTCTAACCTAAGCACCCTATTTATAGGAAAATGCTTAGAACACCAAAACAGAGAATTTAATATAATATTAATATATATATATATATATATATATATATATATATATATATATATATATATACATACAAATTTGTCTACGCACCTAGAACCATCTGAATTCAGCAACTTGCATGTGTTTAATGAGGCTAACCAAACACAAAAAACGTTTTTGTTAATTAAAACAATTAAAACTTTCAAAAATTAATTATTTCGGAACTTTGGAACTTCAATAATTCATAATAAATAGCCCTTTTGTCAGAAAATTCAAATCTCGCGATTTTTTATAGGAAATTCAATTCTCTACAACTTTTCAGAAGAAAGTTTTTCCAAATTCCAAACAAAAATTGACTGAAATCCATAAACAGACGATTTTACAGGCTATAATCAAATTTCAGTCAAGAAATGAGTCTACAGACATGTTTAACATGTTTTAAACAACTTTTGCAACAAAAATACTCTTACTCCTCATATACTCATACATCCCACATTCATTGTAAAAATATCATCATTATTATATTATAATAATATAATAAAATATTATTTTATCACAAAAGATAAAATATCGATTTTCAACAATTGTCATTTTAAAAATTTTCTCCATCTATATCCACATAAAATGAATATTTTTCTCATCATATAAATTAATAATTAATTATTCACAAATAATATTACAGAATCACAAGATGCAGGCTGACTGAATAGTTCCGGTAAAAAGGGCTTTTCAATAAGAATTTCTCCTTACTGGCGCCCAATTAGGTGACCAAACCTCTCCTTAGACAGAATTTTCTAGACATTACCAATAATGTTTTCTAATAATATTATTCAGATAATATGAATTATTGCTTCGATAATGGAAAATACTGTGTAGTGACAATTATTGAAACAACAAAGTAATATAAAATATCAACACAAAGAATTATTGAATCAATAAAATAAAATACTTGAAGAATTACTCGTAACAATTATTGAGTAGTGCCTGCCTTAAGTAAGAATCAATAATTGGTGCAATACTGTGTGCTTCTTGCAACAACGCCAGACATCGTGTTTTAACCCACCGGTATTCTATTAAAGGTAAATCAGAATAACTACGCCGTTATTTTTAAACAACTTATATTTGTCGCTTTCTTCATCCAATCGCTTTCAGTTATGGGGCCCACATTAGGTCGCTACTGCCGCATTTAATATTCTCCGACATTAAGAATATTTCCCGACTAAACGAATATTTTATAACCACCTGCTTATTTAAAATATTTGCGCATTTTATCCATAACTAACCACATTAATCAAATCAACCCTTACTATTTCAAAATAATAAATAGAGGAAAATAAATTTCATTTATTAATTATTTGGGGTCTTACAACTTACCTTGAAAAGATTGTACTTCTAGCTGGAATACCGGATATAGTGTTGAAGGGAACTTGCACCGTATAGTAACACTCAAAGTATCAAAATACTCACAAGTATACACTCAAAAATATAGAGAGAGAAAACTTCAGTTTCTGGTGTGATTTTCAATTCTAACCTAAGCACCCTATTTATAGGAAAATGCTTAGAACACCAAAGCAGAAAATTTAATAAAATATTAATATTATTTATTTTTATTCCTACGCCCACATTTAGAGATCTGAATTCAGCCATTTCAACAACCAATGGGGAACATCAAACATATTAAAAATGTTTTCTTTTAAAACAAATTTAAAACTTTTGAAAAATAATTATTTCGGAACTTCAGAACTTCAATAATTCATAATAAATAGCGCTTTTATCAGAAAAATTTGAACCTCATGTCCTTTCTATAGGAAATTCCATTCTCTACAACTTTGCAGAAGAAACTTTTTCCAAATTCTAAACAGAAATTGACCAAAATCAACAAACGGACGATTTTACAGGCTATAATCAAATTTCAGTCAAGAAATGGGGTCCACAAACATGAAAAACATGTTTTAAACATTTATTAAAATAAAAATACTCTTCCTCCTCATTTATTCATATATCCCACATTAATTGTAAAATATCACCATTATTATATTATTAAAATATAATAATATATTTAAATGAATTATTTTATCAAAAAAGATAAAATATCAATTTTCAACAATTGTCACATTAAAATTTTCTCCATCTATATCCACATAAAATAAATATTTCCCTTATCATATAAATTAATAATTAATTATTCACAAATAATATTACGAGAATCACAATCGACAACTGTGCGGTTTACAGGAAAGAGAGGGCTTTCAATAAGGATTTCTCTTCTTCTTTGCAAGCGCAATTAGGTGACCAAACCTCTCCTTAGATGTAACTTTTAGATATTGCCAATAATGTTATCTAATAATATTATTCAAATAATATGAATTATTGATTTGATAATGAAAATGTCGTGTTGTGACAATTATTGAAACAAAAATAATATAAAATATCAACGTAGCAATTATTGAATCAATAAAATAAAATATTAAACAAAGAATTCATTGTAACAATTATTGAGTAGTGCCTTCTTCACGTAACAATCAATAGCGGTGCAATCTGAGTGTCTATTGTGTTTTAACCACCGGGTATTCCAACAATATTAACGATAACAACTACGTCGTTATTTATAAACAACTTATACTTGTCGTTTTCTTCATCCAATTTCTTTCCGTTATGGGACTCACACACAAGGTCTGTTCATTGTCACGTAATATTCCCGACAAAGAAAAATATTCCACGACCAAACAAATATTCTCTGATAAAAAATGAATATTTTATAACCACTTGCATATTTGAAATATTTGCGCTTTTTACCCATAACTAACCACATTAATCAAATCAACCCTTACTATTTTAAAATAATAAATAGAGAAAATTCAATTTCATTAATAATAAGTTGGGGTCTTACAAGATCGACAAAGTTGAATCATTTTGATCCATGTGTTTTATTGTTTTATTTCTAGGGGTAAAATAATTTCACCAATAAAATCATTATCCTTGAAAGACAACGCGTTTGTCAAAATACTTTAACTTCGTTAGTCCAGACGTCCAGTAAATTATTCTTTAGTCGAAGGGTGTTACGTGTCAGTACTCTAAAAGTGTAGGATGCAAAGTGTATTTAACTCAAAAATAATATAATCAAAGGTGTAAAGGGAAAAAAATATCACACAAAATAAAAAGTGAGAATATAATTATGTTTCAAGAGTTTATTTAGTGTTCACTTGCGTTGTTGTTACGATTGATTATATGTTATTTTATTTGATAGAATTACTATTTGAACTATGTTTTTTATAATTTTTTTTTATTTTTTGTAACATATTATAATTTTAACATATTTCGATATTGTGAGTGTTTGATAATAATAAAAAAAAGTGAATACAAGTACAATAATTAAAGCATCTTGATTGACTTCATAATCAATCATTAGTTATCTACTATATTTGTTTTATCTTGAGAGCACGCATAAATCGATTGATTATTATTTTTATATGTGTTTTTGATAGGGGTGAGCATTCGGTTATTATCCGAACTGAACAAGAATTTCGGTTATACCGAAAATCGAAATTCCACTATTTTAAACATCCGAACAATTAACTGAAATTTGTGATAACGGAATAACCGAATAGTTTATTCGGTTATTCGATTAATAACCGAATACTTAGCATTTTAGCAGAAGCAACAAATAGTACATGATTACATATTACCGAGAGAGAACAGCAGTCAGCTGCAACAGAACAATACATGTAGCCTACATATTGATATTACAAAAGAGGTCAATACATATTATAAAAACATACAACAGATACATAACATCTTAGTATTTTACACCAGAGGCCAATACGTCTGGCCAAACTCACCGAGCAAGCCATCGAAGATTACAAGCCATCATCGAGCTAGTCATCGAGCAAGCCTACAAGAACGTCATCGATCTGCTCGCTCTGAGCCACGTCGGCTAGCTCAACGTCGAAGATCGGAACCTCCTCTTCGTCGCTTGCAAGAATGTCATCGATCTTCTCGCTCCGAGCCGCTTGGCGAATCGTATCGTCGATTGAGAAGAAGGAGGAGGGATGGAAGAAAGAAGAGCACGTGGCGCTCGTGAAGGAGTACAAATCGAAGGTATCAAGGTGGAGTCGGAGCTGACCGGCGTATGCGCCGGAGATATGAAGATTCACATCTTGTATACCTTCGGCCTTGTTGAGAGATCTCAGATCTGAGTATCTGACTCTGAGAGTTCGAGAGATTTTAGTAAAGTAGTAATGACTCAAGAGTCATATTATTATTTTAAGTCAAGTGGTACAACTTTGCAGGACTTATTTCGGGTATTCGGTTAAACCGAATAACTTAAAAATGAAACCCGTACAAACTAACCGAAAATCGTAAAAAAATTCGGATATAACCGAAATATTAAAAATAACTGAATTTTCAGAAAATATCGGTTAAATTATTTCGGTTCGGTTCGGTAATTCGATTATATCCATTTTTTTGCTCAATCCTAGTTTTTGATATTTTCACATAATTTATTCTCATATGAATATCAAAAAATATATGTAAAAATATCAATTCCCTAGTATAAATATAACTTTCCGTAAATAAAATCTAATCATGAAAATGCAATTATCTAAAAAGGAGATCTAATTAATTAATTACAATTGTATATGTCATCACACCCAAATTACAAAGAAAATATTAAAGGCAATGTCTCTCTATTTAACGTGTAACGTCACCTATTAATATTTTACACGTTGAAGGATAAGTTTTTTATAGCTTTTTTTTTCGTGGTCCCTTCCACAAGCTCTCTCCTGAGTCTTAGGATTGAGATCTATTCTTACTGTTGAATAGTAATATTACAGATTTTCAAAAAATAAAATAAAAGAGAAAAAGTAAATGTTGATTTTGGGAGAGGTTACACTAACTTTGAATTCACATCTCAAAATAGCAAATTAGTAATTGCTCATGCCTTCACGTAATGAAATCGTTCATCTCTCTCCGTTTTAACAATTCCACTTTCATTTCTCTCTCCTCCTTTCTCTTCTACCACCCTTTCCCGTTCAAATTAATTAGAATGAATGTAAATCGTATTTATGTTTTACCAGATAAAAAGTAGGAGCATAGCTGTTGAGTGAGTAAGTTTGAAATGTGATTAACTTATAATAATTACTTACATTTATACTTATGCTTTCTTTTTAATTATTAATTGAAAGAAAGGGTATATAACAATAATTTTGTAATTTAAGAAACACAGCTGCCGTGTGGGTTGACTTCTCATATGAACTCGTAGTGATTTAGAAGTTTGTGTTTGTGTACATAGATTGGCCGAAGCTATGTAACCTGAGTTACTTACCTGGTGTTTAATTGTATTTTAACTATTTATTTTTTAATATTTTTTAAAAATTTACATATTTATATTAAGAGATTATCTGAATAGTTAAGATACAAATATTTTACTATCCTACGAATCGGAGTAGTTAGTTTATTTTTTAGCTTTATAGCTTATTCAGCATCTTAATGAAACTACATTATTCAATAAGTATGAATATCCTATTTGGCACAATTTATTTATTTTTTAGAACAATTTATACCGGAGTAAGTTTGATATGTATGTAGTTTAACATGTATACATAATTTACAATAAATTATACAACTTCAAACTTATTTACAATAAATTTTAACACACTATTTTCTCAGCTAATTTTTTTAAAATAAGTTATGCCTTAGTAGCTCCAAATAAGTTGGGACAAGCAAAAGCCATAATGTTGTTTAGTCAATTTAAATCAAATTGTAGCATGAAAAATTATGATTATTATTGTAAAGTGTAGTGAAGATTAAATAACAACTTCAAAAATAATTTTTATACTTGAAAAAAATAAGATAGATAGATCGTAAGAAATAGAGACTCAATATCTAAATATAATCAAAAGAGTTTTGATTTTTTCTGTTTATTCTTTTAATATTTTTAAAATATGACCATAATTTTCTTCTATGTATAAAAGGTAAAAAATAAAATAATAACTTGAATAATAATAATTATAATAATGTCACTTGAGAAAGATAAAATAGGAGATAAATATATTAGTTAAGAAATTTCTTCAACAGAGAGGTGTTTTAGATGAATCTTCCAATTTACATTGTTTGGTGTGACCTGGTCATGAAGATCATAATCATGTGTTGGATACTTTGAACAATGTGTTCTTTCTCAGACGCATAAAAAGATCTAAAAGGGGGTGAATAAATTCTTAAATTTTGTTTCTTATTTAGAATGTATTATCATATTATTAAGTAAATAAATTAGTTAAGGAAACCCCCTTAAATATTTAATAAAATCACAATTTTAAATTTAGTTCTTACAAAATTAAGACACTAATAAATGTAGGTAAAGACAAAAATATAAATACAAAAAGAGACAAGAGGTTTTAAGTGGTTCATAGTATATAAACGACTCCTAATCCACTATTCTATTTTACGAGTAAAAAATCCACTAAACATGCTTGGGGTCACTGAGACCAGATCATTAAGATATATTGAACCATTCATTCGAGTCACGAAGTCTCGACATATGACACTAAGTCAGTTGTGATGCCCCCAAAATAGGTATACAACACCCATTCTGAGTCGTCAAATACATGGTACAGAAACAACTACAACTTTATTAATACAATTATCGTGCAAAATACGACAACACATAAACTGTGAGTTTAAACACAAATATTGTCATCTAGACAATATCCACACTCAAATAAGTCTTCATTACAATTATTGATACACTATTTTACAAAATGGTGAGGACTACTAAAACAACTTCTAGAACCATCATTCCATACCCCGACTAGTATTCGCCACATTCTCGCCTCTTGAGAAGAAAAATGGAACAAAAAAGAAAATGGTGAGCTCAACTAGCCCAGTAAAGAATATTATGACTAAGATAATATAGAACAAATTATCGTTAGTCTTCAACAGAAAAAAATCTGATAGAATACAATAGACAACAAGTTTCATATCAATATTCGCAGCGAAAATAATAATTCATAGAAGAGCTGCGTAGAGAATGAAATCTACTATTATCTATGAATTTAAAAGTCCATTCATCAATATTTTATCCCTATAACATCAATCAATATACATCATAGATCAAATATTCATCTTTGCACTACAGGCCAAAGATATTCATTAGTTGGTCATGTTCATCTCAACATCTGTACATCTTTGCACTACGGCCAAAGATATTCATAAGAAAATCAACCATCTTTACACTACAGACCAAATATATTCAGTAATATCATCATTTAGGACTGAGGATGATGAAAAATATTTAAAAAAAATGAATTCAGTGAAACAAAAGAACAAATATTAAGGATTCGTACTTTAAACAATCCGAGTTCAAAAATACTTCATAAATAATCATAGTGGAGCAAAATTCAAGAATGATCAAAACATGGATACAATCAAAGTTAGTATCCATAATAGATATTTTGGACAAAAAAATAAAAATTTAATTTTTACGTGAATAAAGGTAAGTATTCGTGAATAAGATCAGATACGTGAATAAGTGTCGTATACGTGAATAGTAATCCCGACACTAAAAGACAAGAATTTCACAAGAAAAATCTTACCAATATTCCGATATAATGATATTAGAAGAAATAATATCATTTTAAAAAAAAATAGCATCCCTTACCTCGAAAAGACAGTACTTCTGACTGAAATACTTGATATATTGCTGAAGGGAACTTGTACTGTATAGCAACACTCAAAGTATCAAAATACTCACAAGAATACACTCGATAATATAGAGAGAGAAAGAGAGAGAAAACTTATTTCTGGTGTGATTTTCAATTCTAACCTAAGCACCCTATTTATAGGAAATTGCTTAGAACACCAAAGCA
Source organism: Panax ginseng (assembly GCA_020205605.1). Taxonomy (NCBI): domain Eukaryota; kingdom Viridiplantae; phylum Streptophyta; class Magnoliopsida; order Apiales; family Araliaceae; genus Panax; species Panax ginseng. The sequence continues at coordinate 21,220,377 of CM035130.1, read as the reverse complement.
GAAAATTTAATAAAATATTAATATATTTATTATAAATTCCTACGCACACCAAAGACATCTAATTTCAGCCATTAACATGTGCAAGTGGGGCCCACCCTAGTGTAAATTTTTTTTTTCTTAAATAAAACAATTAAAACTTCAAAAAATCAATTATTCCGGAACTTCGGAGCTTCAATAATTCATAATAAATAGCCTTTTTATCAGAAAAATTCAAATCTTATTTCCATTTCATAGGAAATTCAATTCTCTACAATTTTGTAAGTTTAAGTTTTTCCAAATTTCAAACAAAAATTGACCGAAATCCACATACGGACGATTTTATAGGCTATAATCAAATTTCAGTCAAAAATAAGGTCCACAAACATGAAAAACATGTTTTAAATATTTTTAGTAACAAAAATACTCTTCCTCCTCATTTATTCATATATCCCACATTTGTGACGCCCCCAAAATAGGTCCATTCCACCCAACCCATTCTGAGTCGCCAAATACATGGTACAGAAATAACTACAACTTCAATAATACAAATGTCGTGTGAAATACGACAATACATACTGTGAGTTTAAATACAGATATTGTCATCTAGACAATATCCATATACAAATAAATCCTCATCATAATTATTGATACATTATTTTACAACAATGGTGAGGACTACTAAACAACTCTCCCTAGAACTTTCATTCCATACCCCGACTCGTACTCGCTATATTCTCGCCTCCTGAGAAGAAAAATGGAACAAAAAGGAAAAGGGTGAGCTCGACTAGCCCAGTAAAGAATATTATGACTAAGATAATATACAACAAATTATCGTTAGTCTTCAACAGGGAAAAATATAATAGAATACAATAGACAACAAGTTTTAAATCAATATTCATGCAGCGGAAATAATAATTCATTAGAAGAGTTAAGTAGAGAATGCAAACTACTATCTTCTATGTATGAATTTTAAAGTTCATCGTCTATTTTATTCCGTAACATCAATCAATATATATCGGGATCAAATATTCATCCTCAGACTACAAAAGCCAAGGACATTCACCGATTGGTCATGTTCATCTAAAACACTGTTCATCTTTGCACTACGGGCCAAAGATATTCATCGAAATCATTCATCTTTGCACTACTGAGCCAAAGATATTCATCATAAATCATTCATCTTTTGCACTACGGGCCAAAGATATTCAACAATATCATCATTTAAACCGAGGATGATGAAAATATTTTTAAAGAAAGCGAATCCAAAGTGAAACAAAATGACAAGGATTAAGGATTAAGGATTCGTACTTTGTTTTATCCACGCCCAAAAAATACCTCAAAAATAATCATAGTGGTGTAAAATTCAAGAATGATCAAAACATGGATACAATCAAAGCTAGTATCCTGATAGATATTTTGGACAAAAAGAAGAAATTTTATTTTTCGATTGAATAGTCAGATTCGTTAATAGTGCCAGTATCGTGAATAAGTAACTCAGACACCAAAAGATAGAAATTTCACAAAAAACATCTTCTTCACGCTTTGTGAATAGTACTCGTGAATAAGAACTCGTGAATAGTAACTCATGAATAGTAACTCGTGAATAAGAACTCATGAATAAGTAACCCAAATACACGAAAAAGTTCCAAATTTGATAAAAAGTTCCAACCAATATTTCAAAGATAATGATATTGAAGAAATAATATCATTTGAGAAGAAAATAACATCCCTTACCTCGAAAGATCAAGATTTAAGCGGAATAATGGATATAGACTATATCTTGAACTTTCACTTAGTATAGCAATACTCAAAGTATACTCAAAATACTCACAAGAATACGCCGATAATATAGAGAGAGAAAACTTCGATTTACGGTGTGATTTTCAATTCTAACCCAAGACCTATTTATAGGAAATCGCTTAGAACACCAAAGCAGAAAATTTAATAAAATATTAATATTTATAAAAATATTATAAGTATTCTTTGAAATCTGAATCTCAGCAATTCACACATGCCAATCTTCTAGAAGAAAATAAAAAAACGTTTTTCTAATTTAAAATAATTTAAACTTCCAAAATTAATTATTTTTGAGACTTTGAACTTCAATAATTCACAATAAATAGCCCTTTTATCAGAAAATTCGAATCTCATGAGTTTTTATAGGAAATCCAATTCTCTACAACTTTACAGAAGAAAGTTTTCTAAATTCCCAACAAAAATTGACCGAAATCCATAAACGGGTAATTTACTGAAATTTATAATCAAATTTCTGATTCAATAAATGGGATCCACCGACATGTTTAACATGTTTTAAACATTTTGGTAACAAAAATACTCCTCCTCCACATATACTCATATATCCCACATTCATCGTAAAAATATCATCGTTAATATATTATTAAAATAATATATTTAAATTAATTATTTTATCAAAAAAGATAAAATATTAATTTTCAACAATTGTCACTATAAAAATTTTCTCCATCTATATCCACATAAAATCAATATTTTCCTCATCATATGAATCAATAATTAATTATTCACAAATAATATTACAGAATCACAATATTGACAAACCAGCAGATTCACCAGAAAGAGGGCTTTCAATAAGAATTTCTCCTCACTTCTTGGCGCCGCAATTAGGTGACCAAACCTCTCCTTAGAGCGTAACTTTCTAGACATTGCCAATAATGTTATCTAATAATATTATTAGATAATATGAATTATTGGTTCGATAATGAAAAATACTATGTAATGACAATTATCAAACAACAAAGAATATAAAATATCAACGCGACAATTATTGAATCAATAAAATAAAATCTTTGAGCGATAATTCATTGTAACCATTATTGAGTAGTGCCTTCACGTAAGAATCAATAATTGGTGCAATACTGGTAGTGCTATCTTGTGCAATAACAGCGTAGACATCGTGTTTTAACCACCGGGTATTCCAACGATTGTAAGCGTGAATAACTACGTAGTTATTTTTAAACAACTTATTTTTGTCGTTTTCTTCCTCCAATCGCTTTACGTTATGGGGCCCCACACATGATTTAACGCCGTCGCATGCGAATATTCCCCGACAAAGATTTAATATTCCACGACCAAACGAATATTCTCAAACAATAATGAATATTATATCACCACTGCTTATTTAAAATATTTGCGCATTTTATCCATAACTAACCACATTAATCAAATCCACCCTTACTATTTCAAAATAATAAATAAAGGAAATTCCTTTTTATTTAAAAAATTTCGGGGTCTTACAACCTCCCCTCCTTATGAAATTTCGTCCTCGAAATTGACGTACGTACCTGGTGTTTCGAAAAGATGAAAATACCTCGCTTTCATTTTCATTTCCAACTCTCAGGTCATTTCCTCAATAGCATGGTTTCTCCACAAAACTTTAACTTGTGGTATAACCTCGGTATATAAGACATGTTCTTTCCTATCCAAGATCTTGACAGTACCTCCTCGTCGACGTTAAGTCTTCTACTATCTTGTCCTGGGTTTCTAACTCAATGAGCGTGGTTCGAATTCGTCCACATATTTACGTAACATCGATACGTGAAAAACGTTATGAACACGCGTCATACTTGGCGGTAAAGCGAGTCTATAGGCCACAGTTCCTATTCAATCGAGAATTTCAAATGGATTAATAAATCGAAGGTTTGAGCTTTCCTCACTTCACCGATTCTCATTTTTGAAATAACAACTTCTTGCACCTCCTTCTTCAAATTCATCAGCTCCGGTGTGTAGCTTGAACAGCTTTAACTTTATCGATTAAAGTCGATTATACTCGTATATCATCACGTGGGTACCTAGAGTTTTCATCTCCATCTCTATTATTTGTAAATTATACGAAATTAGTTTTTTGACAATATCGTACTCGTACTTGTATACAATCTTCTACTCAACACGTCAGCTACCACGTTAGCTTTTCCTGGATGGCATGGTCAGAACATGTGCTGAAATGAGTCTCCTCTTGAGTTCTTCGAAGCTCTTCCCACATTCTTTGCTCCATTCGAATTTTGTATCTCTACGAGTCAGCTGCGTTAATGGAATAGCGATTCGAGAATATCCTTCAACGAATCTCCGATAATAACCAACTAAGCCTAGAAAGCTACATATTTCGATTACCGACTTAGGTTGTTCTCAACTGTGACTCATATCCCAACCTTGGATAGCACATTACAATGACACCTATCAGTTTACTATCGCAAGAATATGGTGTCTCCTACGGAGAGTCTGGCTTCGGTGCATTCCATAAAGGAAGTCACCAGATAGAGGCTCGGGTATCAACTTCTACAGTTGGGTTTTTAACTCCTGAAGTTCAATAGAAGCCATTCGATATGAGATTTTAGAAATGGGTTTTGTACCGGATTTAAAGTCGATACAAATTCAATATCACGCTCTGGGAGTAGGCCAAGAAATTCTTCAGGAAATACGTCAGGAAAAATCAATAACAACATGAATATTATTCAAATCTGACATGTCTTTCTTCAAATCCATAACATGGACTAAGAAAGCTTGACATTCGTTTTTCAATAAACAAATGGCTTTATAATTTAATATGAAAGAGTTTGACTTCAATGGTTTGGTTGCTTGAATTCGAATAACAGGTTGCTTAAGAATATGAAAACTAACAACCTTACGAAAGCAATCAATTTTGGCATGATGAGTAGTTAACCTTAAAATCACATCAAAAACAAATATCCCTATAGAAATAAGGTTAACAGGTAATGTGATAGTGCCAACCTGAATCAAGCAAGATTTCTAAACAACGGACGTAATAAAAGTTTCTCTTAACTGAGTCTCCATGAGATAGGTCAAAGTCTAATTTCTCCGTAGTCAAATTCAAATGTTGAGTATAAGCAAGAGAGATAAAAGAATGGGTAGAATCCCATTATCTAGTAAAGTATAAACTTCACAAGAATTTATAAATAGCTTACCCGTGATCACCTCGTTTGGGTTCCTCGCATTTTGACCGACCACAACAACCGCTTCTTCCAGAACCGATTGACTTTGACTTTTCCGGGGACGATCTTTTGAGTCACAATCCCCCATTGAACTAGGTTTCGCTACTGCGCAATCTCGAGCGATATGTCCTTCCTTTCCACAATTATAGCATACAGGCTCATTGTGGGCGGTTTGGACCGATATGTCCTCTTTTCCGCATTTATAAAGATATGGGTGGTGGGTTCTCCTCCTTGGAACCCGATTCTTTCTGGTGCCGACGCTTTCACATGGTCGTTGTTGAACCTCTCTTCTTAAAATGTCCACTTGAGTCACCTCTCCTATTATCATGGCCACGATTACCACCCGAGTGGTTACCGCCTTTGTCAAGTATTCTTTCCTCCCCATTTGGTTATCATCGTTTGATGATCATCGCCGCCACCGATACCACTCGGTTGTGGTCCTCGGTTGAACATACTCGTTATCACGCTCTAATAATTGAGCCACATTTACAACATCCTGAATATAAAAAATTTATGAGAGATAAGATATTGTCGAATCTCGGGTTTTAGACCCTCGTAAACATACGCGTCATTCGTTCCTCATTTTCCACCAAATGAGGTGCAAACTCGACAACTCGCAAACTTCGCCTCATAATCGAGACACCGCTCATGTTGTTCTCGCTCGGTCTAATAAACTCCACTTCCTTCATATGACGAACACTTTTCAGAAAGTATTTGTCATTAAATAGTTTTTGAAACGTCTCCCAAGACACTTTGGAAGCGCAATTGGATGGGTACGCTTCACAGACTCCCACCAAGATCCGCCGCCACGGAACATAAAGGTGGCGAATGGAACCTTCGTTCCTCGGTGCATCCCAAGACATCGAATATCTTGGTAATTTGCTTGACCCACGTCTCCGCCATGATCGGATCAGGCTTTCCTTTAAATTCTGGTGGTCCCAACTCTTTGAACTGCTTGGTTGTGACAACCCGTGAATTGTTATCATTTCTCCTATGTTTTGAACACGAGTCTCCTAAATCCGATTTTGCATGAACCGCAAAAAGCTTCTAAATATCCCTCGTTCATCATCCGCTCCAGTGGTGTTGTTTCAGAGAGGAACATTGCCGACTGTTGCACGTTCTCCTCGTTGGTAAAGACAGGCATCTCACACGGTCTCATTCACTCCACTTTTAATATTCTCAGTCGACATTCTCAAATACTGTCATAAAACAAGGGTTAATTAAGGAAATCAATATATCACATAATATCCCTATATACTGACCAACTATCACATAAGCTTAGGTAGGACACAATAGCGAAGGATTTACTCGTCTCTCCCTCCTAGTTCTATTCCCGATCTCCGCCGGAGATCATATCCCTAAGCTACGATACCAACTGTGACGCCCCAAAATAGGTCCATTCCACCCAACCCATTCTCGAGTCGCCAAATACATGGTATGTAAATAACTACAACTTCAATAATACAAATGTCGTGTGAAATACGACAATACATACTGTGAGTTTAAATACAGATATTGTCATCTAGACAATATCCATATACAAATAAATTCTCATCATAATTATTGATACATTATTTTACAACAATGGTGAGGACTACTAAACAACTCTCCCTAGAACTTTCATTCCATACCCCGACTTCGTACTTTCGCTTATATTCTCGCCTCCCGAGAAGAAAAATGGAACAAAAAGGAAAAGGGTGAGCTCGACTAGCCCAAAGAAAGAATATTATGACTAAGATAATATACAACAAATTATTGTTAGTCTTCAACAGGAAAAATATAATAGAATACAATAGACAACAAGTTTTAAATCAATATTCGCAATGGAAATAATAATTCATTAGAAGAGTTAAGTAGAGAATGCAAACTACTATCTTCTATGTATGAATTTTAAAGTTCATAAATCTATTTTTATCCTCGTAACATCAATCAATATATATCCGGGATCAAATATTCATCCCTTGCACTACTGAGGCCGAGGACATTCACCGATTGGTCATGTTCATCTAAACACTGCTCAACTTTGCACTACGGCCAAAGATATTCATCGAAATCATTCATCTTGCACCACTGGGCCAAAGATATTCATCATAAATCATTCATCTTTTGCACTACGTGCCAAAGATATTCAACAATATCATCATTTAAGACCGAGGATGATGAAAATATTTTTAAAAAAACGAATCCAAAGTGAAACAAAATGACAAGGATTAAGGATTAAGGATTCAGTACTTTGTTTTATCCACGTCCAAAAATACCTCAAAAATAATCATAGTGGTGTAAAATTCAAGAATGATCAAAAACATGGATACAATCAAAGCTAGTATCCACAATAGATATTTTGGACAAAAAGAAGAAATTTTATTTTTCTATTGAATAGTCAGAGTATTCGTGAATAGTGCCGTAGATACGTGAATAAGAACTTTCAGACACCAAAAGATAGAAATTTCACAAAAAAAACATCTTCACGCTTTTTGTGAATAGTACTCGTGAATAAGAACTCGTGAATAGTAACTCATGAATAGTAACTCGTGAATAAGAACTCATGAATAGTAACCCAAATACGAAAAAGTTCCAAATTTGATAAAAAGTTCCAACCAATATTTCAAAGATAATGATATTGAAGAAATAATATCATTTGAGAAGAAAATAACATCCCTTACCTCGAAAGATCGATCTTTAAGCTGGAATCTCGGATATAGACTATATCTTGAACTTTCACCGTATAGCAATACTCAAAGTATACTCAAAAATACTCACAAGAATACGCTCGATAATATAGAGAGAAAACTTGATTTACGGTGTGATTTTCAATTCTAACCCAAGACCTATTTATAGGAAATTGCTTAGAACACCAAAAGTTAGAAAATTTAATAAAATATTAATATTTATAAAAATATTATAAGTATTCTTTGAAATCTGAATCTCAGCAATTCACACATGCCAATCTTCTAAAAGAAATAAAAAAAACGTTTTTCTAATTTAAAATAATTTAAACTTCCAAAATTAATTATTTTGAACTTGAACTTCAATAATTCACAATAAATAGCCCTTTTATCAGAAAATTCGAATCTCGCGAGTTTTTATAGGAAATCCAATTCTCTACAACTTTACAGAAGAAAGTTTTTCTAAATTCCCAACAAAAATTGACCGAAATCCATAAACGGGTAATTTTACAGGCTATAATCAAATTTCGGTCAATAAATGGGATCCACCGACATGTTTAACATGTTTTAAACATTTTTGGTAACAAAAATACTCCTCCTCCACATATACTCATATATCCCACATTCATCGTAAAAATATCATCGTTAATATATTATTAAAATAATATATTTAAATTAATTATTTTATCAAAAAAAGATAAAATATTAATTTTCAACAATTGTCACTATAAAAATTTTCTCCATCTATATCCACATAAAATCAATATTTTCCTCATCATATGAATCAATAATTAATTATTCACAAATAATATTATGAGAATCACAATATTGACCTTGAGGTGAGTTCTGAGAAGGGGCTTTCAATAAGAATTTCTCTCCTTCTTGGGCGCCTTGATTAGGTGACCAAACCTCTCCTTAGCAGTAACTTTCTAGACATTGCCAATAATGTTATCTAATAATATTATTCAGATAATATGAATTATTGGTTCGATAATGAAAAATACTATGTAATGACAATTATTGAAACAACAAAGAATATAAAATATCAACGCAAAGAATTATTGAATCAATAAAATAAAAAATCTTTGAGCAATAATTATCGTAACCATTATTGAGTAGTGCCTTCACGTAAGAATCAATAATTGGTGCAATACCAGTGTCTTCTTGTCGCGATATAGCGTAGACATCGTGTTTTAAACCATAGGGTATTCCAACAATGTAAAGCAGTAATAACTACGCCTAGTTATTTTTAAACAACTTATTTTTGTCGTTTTCTTCCTCCAATCGCTTTTACGTTATGGGGCCCACACATGGTTTGCGTACCACGTCGCATACGAATATTCTCGACGAGACGAATATTCCACGACCAAACGAATATTCTCCAAACAATAATGAATATTATATCACCACTTGCTTATTTAAAATATTTGCGCATTTTATCCATAACTAACCACATTAATCAAATCCACCCTTACTATTTCAAAATAATAAATAAAGGAAATTCCTTTTTATTTAAAAAAATTTTGGGGTCTTACAACCTCCCCTCCTTATGAAATTTCGTCCTCGAAATTGACGTACGTACCTTGGTGTTTCGAAAAGATGAAAATACCTCGCTTTCATTTTCATTTCCAACTCTCAGGTCATTTCCTCAATAGCATGGTTTCTCCACAAAACTTTAACTTGTGGTATAACCTCGGTATATAAGACATGTTCTTTCCTATCCAAGATCTTGACAGGTACCTCCTCGTACGTTAAGTCTTCGGCTATCTTGTCCGGTTCTAACTCAATGACGTGGTTCGGGTCGTCCACATATTTACGTAACATCGATACGTGAAAAACGTTATGAACACGCGTCATACTTGGCAGAAAGCGAGTCTACATAGCCACAGTTCCTATTCAATCGAGAATTTCAAATGGATTAATAAATCGAAGGTTTGAGCTTTCCTCACTTCACCGATTCTCATTTTGAAATAACAACTTCTTGCACCTCCTTCTTCAAATTCATCACTCCGGTGTGTAGCTTGAGCGACTTTAACTTTATCGATTAAAAGTCGATTATACTCGTATATCATCACGTGGGTACCTAGAGTTTTCATCTCCATCTCTATTATTTGTAAATTATACTGAAATTAGTTTTTGACAATATCGTACTCAGATCTTGTATACAATCTTCTACTCAACACGCCACCTACCACGTTAGCTTTTTCCGGATGGCATGGTGAACATGTCTTTGAAATGAGTCTCTCTTGAGTTCTTCAAGCTCTTCCCACATTCTTTGCTCCATTCGAATTTTGTATCTCTACGAGTCAAATTGCGTTAATGGAATAGCGATTCGAGAATATCCTTCAACGAATCTCCGATAATAACCAACTAAGCCTGAAAGCTACATATTTCGATTACTGAAACTTAGGTTGTTCTCAATCGTGACTCATATCCCAACCTTGGATAGACATTATAATGACACCTATCGTTTACTATCGCAAGAATATGGTGTCTCCCTACGGAGAGTCTCGGCTTCGGTGCATTCCATAAAGGAAGTCACCAGATAGAGGCTCGGGTATCAACTTCTGATTTGGTTTTTAACTCCGAAGTTCAATAGAAGCCATTCGATATGAGATTTTAGAAATGAGTTTTGTCTGGGATTTAAAGTCGATACAAATTCAATATCACGCCTTCTGGAGTAGGGCAAGAAATTCTTTTGAAATACGTCGGGAAAAATCAATAACAACATGAATATTATTCAAATCGACATGTCTTTCTTCAAATCCATAACATGGACTAAGAAAGCTTGACATTCGCTTTTCAATAAACAAATGGCTTTATAATTTAATATGAAAGAGTTTGACTTCAATGGTTTGGTTGCTTGAATTGAATAACGAGTTGCTTAAGAATATGAAAACTAACAACCTTACGAAAGCAATCAATTTTGGCATGATGAGTAGTTAACCTTAAAATCACATCAAAACAAATATCCCTATAGAAATAAGGTTAATGGTAATGTGATAGTGCCAACTGAATCAAGCAAGATTTCTAAACAGCAGACGTAATAAAAGTTTCTCTTAACAGAGTCTCCACAGAGATAAGTCAAAGTCTAATTTCTCCGTAGTCAAATTCAAATGTTGGCGCAGCAAGAAGAGAGATAAAAGAATGGGTAGAAGCAGATATCTCAGTAAAGTATAAACTTCACAAGAATTTATAAATAGCTTACCCGTGATCACCTCGTTTGGGTTCTCGCATTTTTTGACGAACCACAACAACCGCTTCTTCCAGAACCGTTGACTTTGACTTTTCTGGGACGATCTTTTGAGTCACCGTCCCCCATTGAACTAGGTTTCGCTGCAAGTGCAATCTCGAGCGATATGTCCTTCCTTTCCACAATTATAGCATACCGAGGCTACGCCAGGCGGTTTGGACCGATATGTCCCTCTTTTCGCATTTATAGCATATATGGGTGGTGGTCTCTCTCCTCCTGGAACCGATTCTTTCTTTGGGTACCGACGCTTTCACATGGTCGTTGTTGAACCTTCTCTTCTTAAAATGTCCACTTGAGTCACCTCTCCTATTATCATGGCCACGATTACCACCCGAGTGGTTACCGCCTTTGTCAAGTATTCTTTCCTCCCCATTTGGTTATCATCGTTTTGATGATCCGCCATCACCAAATATGACACTCGGTTGTGGTCCTCGGTTGAACATACTCGTTATCACGCTCTAATAATTGAGCCTATTTACAACATCCGAATATAAAAAAATTTATGAGAGATAAGATATTGTCGAATCTAGGGTTTTAGACCCTCGAGAAACATCGCGCGTCATTCGTTCCTCATTTTCCACCAAATGAGGTGCTGAAACCGACAACTCCGCAAACTTCGCTCATCATGCGAGACACCGTCATGTTGTTCGCTCGGTCTAATAAACTCCACTTCCTTCATATAGCGAACACTTTGGAAAGTATTTGTCATTAAATAGTTTTTGAAACGTCTCCCAAGACACGCATCTTGGCCTTTGGATGGATGGTACGCTTCACAGACTCCCACCAGTAGTCTGCCTCGCCACGGAACATAAAGGTGGCGAATGGAACCTTCTGTTCTCCGTGCATCCCAAGACATCGAATATCTTGGTAATTTGCTTGACCCACGTCTCCGCCATGATCGGATCCAGGCTTTCCTTTAAATTCTGGTGGTCCCAACTCTTTGAGGCCGCTTGGTTGTGACAACCCGTGAATTGTTATCATTTCTCCTATGTTTTGAACACGAGTCTCCACAAATCGATTTTTGCATGAAGCTGCAAAAAGCTTCTAAATATCCCTCGTTCATCATCTCGCTCCGTGGTGTTGTTTCTGAGAGGAACATTACTTGACTGTTGCAGACGTTCTCCTCGTTGGTAAAGACTGAGGCATCTCCACGGTCTCATTCACTCCACTTTTAATATTCTCGAATTCGACATTCTCAAATCTTGTCATAAAACAAGGGTTAATTAAAGAAATCAATATATCACATAATATCCCTATATATCTTGACCAACTATCACATAAGCTTAGGTAGGACACAATAGCGAAGGATTTACTCGTCTCTCCCTCCTAGTTCTATTCCCGATCTCCGCATGAGAGATCATATCCCTAAGCTCGATACCAACTGTGGCGCCCCAAAATAGGTCCATTCCACCCAACCCATTACGAGTCGCCAAATACATGTACGAAATAACTACAACTTCAATAATACAAATGTCGTGTGAAATACGACAATACATAATGTGAGTTTAAATACGAGATATTGTCATCAGACAATATCCATATACAAATAAATCCTCATCATAATTATTGATACATTATTTTACAACAATGGTGAGGACTACTAAACAACTCTCCCTAGAACTTTCATTCCATTACCAGCTGCATTTCTTATATTCTCGCCTCACGAGAAGAAAAATGGAACAAAAAGGAAAAGGGTGAGCTCGATTAGCCCAGATAAAGAATATTATGACTAAGATAATATACAACAAATTATCGTTAGTCTTCAACAGGAAAAATATAATAGAATACAATAGACAACAAGTTTTAAATCAATATTCGCAAATGAAATAATAATTCATTAGAAGAGTTAAGTAGAGAATGCAAACTACTATCTTCTATGTATGAATTTTAAAGTTCATCGTCTATTTTATCCCTGTAACATCAATCAATATATATACGGGATCAAATATTCATCCTTGCACTTCTAAAGCCAAGGACATTCACCCGATTGGTCATGTTCATCTAAACACTGTTCATCTTCGCACTACGCCAAAGATATTCATCAGAAATCATTCATCTTTGCACTACGGGCCAAAGATATTCATCATAAATCATTCATCTTTGCACTACAGGCCAAAGATATTCAACAATATCATCATTTAAGACCGAGGATGATGAAAAATATTTTTTAAAGAAACGAATCCAGTGAAACAAAATGACAAGGATTAAGGATTAAGGATTCGTACTTTGTTTTATCCACGTCCAAAAATACCTCAAAAATAATCATAGTGGTGTAAAATTCAAGAATGATCAAAACATGGATACAATCAAAGCTAGTATCCACAATAGATATTTTGGACAAAAAGAAGAAATTTCATTTTTCTATTGAATATTGTGTAGTATTCGTGAATAGTCTTGAGTATCGTGAATAAGTAACTCAGACACCAAAAGATAGAAATTTCACAAAAAACATCTTCACTTTTGTGAATAGTACTCGTGAATAGTAACTTCGTGAATAGTAACTCATGAATAGTAACTCGTGAATAAGTAACTCATGAATAGTAACCCCAGACACGAAAAAGTTCCAAATTTGATAAAAAGTTCCAACTAATATTTCAAAGATAATGATATTGAAGAAATAATATCATTTGAGAAGAAAATAACATCCCTTACCTCGAAAGATCAAGATTTAAGCTGGAATATTTGGATATAGACTATATCTTGAACTTTCACCGTATAGCAATACTCAAAGTATACTCAAAATACTCACAAGAATACGCTCGATAATATAGAGAGAAAAAGTTTACGGTGTGATTTTCAATTCTAACCCAAAGACCTATTTATAGGAAATTGCTTAGAACACCAAAGTTAGAAAATTTAATAAAATATTAATATTTATAAAAATATTATAAGTATTCTTTGAAATCTGAATCTCAGCAATTCACACATGCCAATCTTCTAGAAGAAAATAAAAAAACGTTTTTCTAATTTAAAATAATTTAAACTTCCAAAAATTAATTATTTTGAACTTGAACTTCAATAATTCACAATAAATAGCCCTTTTATCAGAAAATTGAATCTCATGAGTTTTTATAGGAAATCAATTCTCTACAACTTTACAGAAGAAAGTTTTTCTAAATTCCCAACAAAAATTGACCGAAATCCATAAGCGGGTAATTTTCACTGTTTATAATCAAATTTCATCGATAAATGGGATCCACCGAGCATGTTTAACATGTTTTAAACATTTTGGTAACAAAAATACTCCTCCTCCACATATACTCATATATCCCACATTCATCGTAAAATATCATCGTTAATATATTATTAAAATAATATATTTAAATTAATTATTTTATCGAAAAAGATAAAATATTAATTTTCAACAATTGTCACTATAAAAATTTTCTCCATCTATATCCACATAAAATCAATATTTTCCTCATCATATGAATCAATAATTAATTATTCACAAATAATATTACGAGAATCACAATATTGACAACCGTGCGATTCACCAGGAAGAGGGGCTTTCAATAAGAATTTCTCCTTCTTGTGGCGCAATTAGGTGACCAAACCTCTCCTTAGACAGAACTTTCTAGACATTGCCAATAATGTTATCTAATAATATTATTCGAGATAATATGAATTATTGGTTCGATAATGAAAAATACTATGTAATGACAATTATTGAAACAATGTGAATATAAAATATCAACGCAGACAATTATTGAATCAATAAAATAAAATCTCGAATAAAGTAATTCGTAACCATTATTGAGTAGTGCCTTCTTACGTAAGAATCAATAATTGGTGCAATACTGGTAATATTCTCGTAATAACGCGACATTCTCGTGTTTTAACCATAGGGTATTCCAACAATTGTAAAGCAGAATAACTACGCCAAGTTATTTTTAAACAACTTATTTTTGTCGTTTTCTTCCTCCAATCGCTTTACGTTATGGGGCCCACACATGGATTTACGTCAAGTCGCATTGCGAATATTCCGACAAAGCATCTGAATATTCCACGACCAAACGAATATTCTCAAACAATAATGAATATTATATCACCACTGCTTTATTTAAAATATTTGCGCATTTTATCCATAACTAACCACATTAATCAAATCCACCCTTACTATTTCAAAATAATAAATAAAGGAAATTCCTTTTTATTTAAAAAAATTTTGGGGTCTTACAACATTCATTATAAATATATCACCATTATTATATTATTAAAATATAATAATATATTTACATGAATTATTTTATCAGAAAAGACAAAATATCAATTTGTTAACAATTGTCACTTTAAAATTTTTTCCATCTATATCCACATAAAATGAATATTTTCCTTATCATATAAATCAATAATTAATTATTCATAAATAATATTACGAGAATCACAATATAAACAACCGGTAGTTCCTGGGAAGAGGGCTTTCAATAAGAATTTCTCTCTTCTTGGCAAGCAATTAGGTGACCAAACCTGTAAGACCCCAACTTATTATAAATGAAATTAAATTTTCTCTATTTATTATTTTAAAATAGTAAGGGTTGATTTGATTAATGTGGTTAGTTATGGGTAAAATGCGCAAATATTTAAAATAAGCAAGTGATTATAAAATATTCATTGTTGTCGGTGAATTTTTGAGTGTGGTCAAGTTCTAGAGTTAGATCTATGAGTTTTGTAGCATCTCCAAGTGAAATCACTGAAAAAGGTGTTGTAGATTTTCGTGTGGACTGATTTTAGTAAAGGATGAAAAAGATAGAAATTAGAAATCAAAACGCCTTCGTCGAGAATTTAGAAGGGTCATTTTACCCACTTAATTTGTGAGAAAAATTATGGTCTTTTGGGACATGAAAGTATATGGTATAAAGAACCTCCTATCCAAAAATGAGCTCATTCTGACTTAAAATGAGCAAGTTATGAGCATTTCAATATTTAGGTTTTTCCGACGAAAAACGCTATAACCAGAGTTCTATAACTCCGATGACCATGAAATTTAAACTGGAATCTCACGTTAACATGTGTAAGATCCTGCCAAGATTTGGGAATTTTTGGAGTTAAACTCGAGGTAGCTAAATTCTTAAGGAATTAATTAGAAATTGATTTTTGAAAAATAGTAAATGAATTTTAAAAATTTCGAGAAAAATATATGTTCTTTATGGGACTATATTATGCTAAATCCCAGAAAAAAAAAAATTTGGAATTGATTTGGTATTTTTCATAAAAATGGTTTAGTTACGAACATATGAGTTAAATATGTTATGTTATGTTATGTGAGTATGACATTTTTGAATGACTAAATGCATTATTTGCTAAAGTGTAAACAATTGAAATAAATTGTTTATAAGTTTAAGAGGTGATTAAAATATTGTTATAATATTAACAATATTAGATTATGAGTTATTTAAGTGATGGATAATATTTTGATAAAATTAAAGTCTTTAATATTTATCCTTGTTTTAGTTTGATTAATGCTTATATCATTATCATCATCCTTATGCTTATATGGTGATGAAAGTTATCTTTGACTTACGTGCGAAGATGGACTGTTGATTATTGAATTGTATATCTTTGACTTACGTGCAAAGATGGATTGTTGATTATTGGTTTTCTTTTTGTATATCTTTGGCTTACGTGCAGAGATGAACTTGGTATGATTATGACTAGGGATTATTCGGTATAGTCATGACCATTGATGATTTAATGAATATCCTTGGCCCGTAGTGCAGGGATGATTCGATGATGTGGTTTATTTATTAAGCTGAGTCTCAGCGATGTATACTGTGAGACCCCAAATTTTATGAATAAAGATTTAAATTTCTCGAAATATTTTTTTAATATTATGGTGTGGATTTAATATAATGTTATAGTTGTGGGTAATATTTATAAATTTTGTAAAGTATGCAAGTTGTTGTATAATTTTCGATTGGTCGGGAAATATTCTTTTTGTCGGGGAATATCCGTACGACGGCACAATCATTGGTGAACCCACAACAGAAGTATTGTCGTAGTAATAAAACGAAAGAATTATTTTTATGAAAATAACGGCGGAAGTTTTATCGTTAAAACCTGATTGAACTACTTTCAATAAAAAAAAATAAGATGTCTGGCGTGGTTGCATAAGAGTAGTACGATTTTGATTATTGATGCTTTACGTGAGAAGTTACTCGGTTATACTCAATTATTGCTATAGTAATTGTTGCATCATATCTCTCATATTATTGATTCGATTATTGTCACGAAGATCATCGCATTATATGATATATTATTAAATTAATAATTGAGACGACAAAGTTATTCATATTATTAAATTGCAATATTTACAATGTCAGAAGTTACATCAATGAGAGGTTTGGTCACTTAATCAGTATGCGCAATAAGGAGAAATCCTTATCTGAAGCCCCCTCTTTCCTGGGAACGATCTGGTTGTTAAATATTATGAGTTATAATATTAATGATGAATAAGTTCGTGTTGATTAAAGATGAATTTGATAGTTCCATTGTGTTGGGATTATTGGTGTTAGTTGAAATCGACATCTATTCCGATGATAATTGATGTCTTGGGGTTATATTGATAAATCGGGTAATTTATCGGATAAATGAGCAATTAATTGCAACTTATTCACATGCTTATATAACTATTTGTTCACATTTATGTACTATTGAGTAACATTCATTTACTATTAGGCGAGTTGGTGCAAGATTGATAATACTTGCATGACTAAGTTAAAGATGGAGGTATAGATGGAGGTATTATATTGTAATTAATTTTTTTCACATGTTTAGAACTATTAAGTCACATGATTTACTATTGAGTCACATTATTTATTATTCTGCATTTATTATTCTGTCGGAATATCCTATCTCATGCGTTTTTACTATGGGACCGGTTCCATCATTTATTATTCATTGGAATAACACGTCTACATCTGAATCGCACGCATGGTGATTTCTGTTGTTATTCCATTCTTTATTATTCGTTGGGACATCCCGCTTAAGGCATGTAATTTCACATTCGCCCGGTTCCGTTATTTATTATTCATTGGAATAACTTTATCATGCTGACGTACCACATGCATGGTGATTTACATTGTTATTCCATTCTTTATTATTCATTGGAATATCCCATGTCTCGTGTATTTACTGGGACATGGTTTCGTCTTTATTATTACATTGGGAATAACTCGTCATGCATCTTGGTCTCTATCGCATGCATGGTGAATCTTTCTGTTATTCCATTCTTTATTATTCTGTTGGAATAACCTGTATAAGTGGATTACCACATGCATGGTGAATGATCCTTCGTATTTATTCCTTATTAAATTATGGAAATAATCTGGTTACGTTGATTATGATAAGAGTCATAATAAAAGCATTGGACTGATGAAAGTTCTTGCCAAAATTTGGGAATTTTTGGAGTTAAACTGGAGGTAACTAAATTCTTAAGGAATTAATTGGAAATTGATTTTTGAAAAATAGTAAATGAATTTTAAAAATTCCGAGAAAAATATATGTGGGACTATATTATGCTAAATTCCAAAATAGAAATATTTTTGGAACTGATTTGATATTTTTCATGAAAATAGTTTAGTTACGAACATATAAGTTAAATATGTTATGTGAAGTAACAAAGTTGAAAAATAGGATTTTATGGCTTGGAAATCCTATATAAGGTATATGTAGATTGTTGATAAGGGATTTGATCATTGGTGATGAAATCTTATGAGTATGACATTTTTGAATGATTAAATGCATTATTTGATAAAGTGTAAACAATTGAAATAAATTATTTATAAGTTTAAGAGGTGATTAAAATATTGTTATAATATTAACAATATTAGATTATGAGTTATTTAAGTGATGGATAATATTTGGATAAAATTACAGTCATTAATATTTATCCTTGTTTTAGTTTGATTAATGCTTATATCATTATCATCATCCTCATGCTTATATGGTGATGAAAGTTATCTTTGGCTTACGTGCGAAGATGTACGGTTGATTATTGAATTGTATATCTTTGGCTTACGTGCAAAGATTAATTGTTGATTATTGGTTTTCTTGTTGTATATCTTTGGCTTACGTGCAGAGATGGACTTGGTATAATTATGACCAGAGATTATTCGGTATATTCATGACCATTGATGATTTAATGAATATCCTTGGCCCGTAGTGCATGGATGATTCGATTATGTGGTTTATTTATTAAGATGAGTCTCAGTGATAAAAATTGATGAAAATATTTTAAATCATAGAAGATAGTTAGTTCTTCACCGACCTTATTTTCATTATCCCCACTTGTCTCTTCTTTTTCAACATCTCGTGTCTCATCCAGTTGTAGATTTGGCTCGGGCACTTCATCAATTTTATCATCCATGTCATAAAGCCAAGTGTTTGGAGGAAGGTTGTTTATGACTTTGGTCATTTGCTCTATCTGATCCGCAAGTTCTAGAATTGACCCCGTTTGATTAATCTCTCTCTCCTCAAACTTGGACCACAATTCCTCCAACCTTGAATTTTCTTCTTTTAATAGAGGTTGAGATGAGAATTCCGGCGTGTATGTTGGATTTGGAGTAGAGTATTGGTCTTGATAGTTGTAGCTCCATGAAGAATCCGGGTGATACCCCCAAACTTGTTCATAATTATCATATACATATTGATTGAGGTAGTTACCACCATACTGTACCGGCCCAAGATTGATGGTGCATTGATTACTCGGGTGATTGCCAGCACAATAGTCACACATAACTGCCATCCTTCGACTCTGTTGGGATGCAATAACGTCCAACTTCCTCGAAAGTTCTTTAATTTGTGCTGACATTGCGGAAAGTGTCGCGAGTCTGTCAATCTCCATTCCCCTTGGTTGAGTCATGTTTGTGTATGGCCATTAATACTCAAAGTCATCCATGGTACCTAAAATGAGAGAAATATAAGAAGATAATTAAAAATAATAAAAAAAATGTTTAAATTAAGACTAATTTGATTGAAATTAATATTGGTAAAAAAATATTAAACTAATTCCCCTAATGGCGCTAAAAACTTGTTGATCGATTTAAGAATCAATGAATATGCAAGTAAGTATACACAATCAACAAGTAATAAAGTGAAAGAGAAAGTATCGTTCCCACGAGAAATTATTTAATAAAAATTACCAATTACTAACTCTTAACCAAATTAATTTTATTTAAACAATCGCAAATTGTGATTTTTCTAATTAAGAAAACTAAATTAATCAATTAAAACTAAGACTTTAACGAATGAATTCAGATAAATAAAGATTAAGACTCCAATATCCCCAATTATGAACTATAAATTATCCCAATTATTATGTCTACTGAATTGTTAACAGGAATTCTCAAATGCCAAAAGCCCTTTCTCAGGTGATCATTTACCTTCTATTTAACCTAGATTAATTTTGCTATATCTCTATGCAAAATAATTGAATTAAACTCAACATAATCCCAATTCTTTATGTGTTACATGCCAAGAAATAGATATTCTCATTCTATTCACAAACCTACTTATTCTTTGTGCAAATAACTAAGTCACATGTCACCATGCCCAGATTCTAACCCTAGAATTCCTTCTCAATTTCCTTCAGAGTAACAAGGTAATTACTGATCAGATAATTAATCAATAAGCATAAGGCAAGATAAACAACTCACTTTGACACAAATAATTGGAATATAATGAATAACTAATTCATAGCCATAAAAAGTTCAATTGAAATCTTAATAAAAGAGTTAGTTCATAATTAATGAATTAAAACCAAGAATCCACAATTGAATAGACATTAAAAGATAAAAGTATGATAAGAGAAGAGAATAAAATCATTGTCAAGAAATCGATGCTCCCTCTTGCTGCTCGCTTCTCGATCTTCAAGTGTTCTTCAATTTGCTTCAATCTCTAATGGCTAATTAATAACTAGGGTTTAGATTCTAATTTAATGGAGTGTTTAATCTATTCTAATCTATGTAATCCCCCTTATTTTATGCCTTACATCATGTATTTATAGGTTACAAGTCCAATTTTAGTTTAGAACAAACTCAATCAATTTGGAGTCAAAAGGTGTCAAAATTCGCTTAAAACGCGTCCAAGCCGCATTCAAGCTCTTCCCCGCTTCAAAGATTGGGCACGACGCTCAGACATTTCTCTCCAGGCGCCCGGCCCTTTGGCATAAAGGCCTATTTTGGGCGCCTAAGGTTTGCCCATGTTCGACATTTTCGCTCCTACATCCTGCGGTAAAGCGGCCATAACTTTTGATCTGGGAGGAGTTACGGGGCCTTCCACCTATCAAATCGAAGATATCGACGAGATATACAACTTTCATTCTTTGAGGATTGAGAAATTCTGGGCGGATGAAGTTGGAAATTGAGCTGGAAGTGACTGATATGCAAATGACCACTCAAAACCATGACGTTCGACGTCCGTTGGTACAACGATCATAACTCTTTCATCTAAACTCCAATTGGATTGATTCAAAATGTTCCGGAAAGCTAAGACGATGCTCTTCAATGTAAGCTAAGTTCCAAACCCAGAACATGAAGTAAACATAAAAGCCCAAATGATGTCCGGTTTGTTTTTCTTTGCGTTTTCTTTGCTTTTCTTACCAATAGTCATTCTCACACCGCTCCCAAACGATAACCTACAAAATGAACACAAAATGCATGAAAAGTAACTAAGACACATAAATATAAGCAACTAATTCAAGTAAAGATACCGGATAAGTGTATATAAAATCCACTTATCAAATACCCCCAAACTTAAAGCATTGTCTTGTCCCCAAGAAACACAACATAATGCAATGCAATGCAATGAAGTGCAACCAATCTATATGCTCTCTGAATCCAAAGAAAGATTTGATAGAATCAAATCTATTCACTCTACCTTAGAGCAATCAAGCAAACACGACAATACTTCATATCAAAACCAATCAACAATTTCTAGTCAATCATCAAGTCTTAAAGCTATTATTCTTTGGTATAGTGCGTGTGTGTGCTCAACAACCATGCTAAGCGATATAAAATCAAATTTAACACATAACAAGTCTCTTGAAGGCATCATACAATTGTAAACTCAAGAAATCCAAAAACAAGCTAGATCCAACTAAAATCAAACAATTACCAATATCGAGGGTCAACATGGGATACTTATGCTTTATTTTCATCTACGGGGCTTTTTGCTCCTTTTTCCCGTTTTATTCTCTTTTTTATATACACATAACTATGCAATGTCTTATTCCCTTAGGCTTTTCAATGCTACCTTAACGAGCTTTCGACCAACGACTCCCAGACCATTAAGACCTTAGGGCACTAGGTGTAAAGACAATCCCCTAAGCTTACTTTTCTCAAGTAACAAAGGCCACAAAACTAGACAAGCATGCCACGGTGTTTATTCATACTTTTTTTCTTTTTTCTTTTTTTTTTTTCTTTCTTCTTTTTTTTATATATAAACTTATATACCCCAAATATTTCCTCAAACTTAGGTTATTGTCTAACTTTAGTCATCACTACTTATTCTTGTCATTCTTTCATTCAAACTAGCATTATCCTTTTTAGAGTCCCATTATGTATCAATTTAAACTCAATCAATCAACAAGTTGTTTTTCTTTGTCTTATCATTATTATACTAGTTTCAAATGTAAAAAGATTCAATTCATAACAAGAAATCACATCAAAGCTCTAATAGTCAAGATTATACTTGTCACCCAATTCCAATCTCATCATTGACCAAAATAAACTTAACTATAACAAAATTTGGACTTATGCAAAATGAACATAAGAATTAACTATTATTTTTGAATTTTGATTTTTGATTTTTTTTTAATAATGAACCTAAACTATATTAACAACATATGTAAAATAACATAACATTAACATGAAACTAAACATGCAATAACGAACTAAACTAAACTCCCCAAACTTAGCAATTACAATGTCCTCATTGTAAGAATATAGCGATAAATGTAAGAGAACTTCACTGTAATCGCAAGCGTGAGGTCTTTGAGTGGCGATGGTAGCGACGATCATTTTCCTATCCATTGAACCTCCAATACTGCAGAATGAGAAGAGACAACATGTATTAGATTATAAGAGAACTTACTAAGAAAATTAATTCCTATCTACTAAATAAACTAGTAAAGCATATAAATAAAAAAATTCCTGGGTTGCCTCCCAGTCAGCGCTTGATTTATAGTCTTTCAGCCTGACTTTGTCTGGTCAATGCTATCCAATTCCACTTCGGAAGTTGAGGAAACCTCCATCCATCGGAAATAATATAACTTTTGATAGGTTCCCATTTACGATAGCCATTGTATTAAAGTCACCTAGCATGCTTTGTTTAGATAAGATCACATTAAAGAACGTCCAACATCTAGGTGTTTTTTCCATTGTGTCTGTGAATAGATTCTGGCATTGAGGCTTGTCAGACACAACAATCTCTTCTTCTATCTTCTCCAACGCATTGAACCATGGCTTCGAAGTTGTACTAGCTTTTACGTCACAAGGAGTATTTTCGACGACATGACTACCTAGCGGACAAGGTTTTGCAAATCTAACTGAATTCTTGAACCTTGGCGGAGAAGGAACTTGGGGCACTAATAACATCGGCTCCTCCTCGTTGGTAATCATAGTTAGTTCTTCACCGACCTTATTTTCATTATCCCCACTTGTCTCCTCTTTTTCAACATCTCGTGTCTCATCCAGTTGTAGATTTGGCTCGGGCACTTCATCAATTTCGTCATCCATGTCATAAAGCCAAGTGTTTGGAGGAAGGTTGTTTATGACTTTGGTCATTTGCTCTATCTGATCCGCAAGTTTTAGAATTGACCCCGTTTGATTAATCTCTCTCTCCTCGAACTTGGACCACAATTCCTCCAACCTTGAATTTTCTTCTTTTAATAGAGGTTGAGATGAGAATTCCGGCGTGTATGTTGGATTTGGAGTAGAGTATTGGTCTTGATAGTTGTAGCTCCATAAAGAATCCGGGTGATACCCCCAAACTTGTTCATAATTATCATATAAATATTGATTGAGGTAGTTACCACCATACTGTACCGGCCCAAGATTGATGGTGCATTGATTACTCGGGTGATTGCTAGCACAATAGTCACACATAACTGCCATCCTTCGACTCTGTTGGGATGCAATAACGTCCAACTTCCTCGAAAGTTCTTTAATTTGTGCTGACATTGCGGAAAGTGTCGCGAGTCTGTCAATCTCCATTCCCCTTGGTTGAGTCATGTTTGTGTATGGCCATTAATACTCAAAGTCATCCATGGTACCTAAAATGAGAGAAATATAAGAAGAGAATTAAAATAATAAAAAATGTTTAAATTAAGACTAATTTGATTGAAATTAATATTGGTAAAAAATATTAAACTAATTTCCTAAGAATTGGCGCCAAAAAACTTGTTGATCGATTTCGTTAATCAATGAATGCGTGCAAGTATACACAATCAACAAGTAATAAAGTGAAAGTAGAGTATCGTTCCCACGAGGAATTATTTAATAAAAATTACCAATTACTAACTCTTAACCAAATTAATTTTATTTAAACAATCGCAAATTGTGATTTTTCTAATTAAGAAAACTAAATTAATCAATTAAAACTAAGACTTTAACGAATAAATTCAGATAAATAAAGATTAAGACTCCAATATCCCCAATTATGAACTATAAACCAATTATCCAATTATCCCAATTATTATGTCTACTGAATTGTTAACAGGAATTCTTAAATGCCAAAAGCTCTTTCTCAAGTGATCATTTGCCTTCTATTTAACCCAGATTAATTTTGCTATATTTCTATGCAAAACAATTAAATTAAACTCGTTACAATCCCAATTCCTTATGTGTTATATGCGGCAAATAGATATTCTCATTCTAATCACAAACCTACTTATTCACTGTGCAAATAACTAAGTCACATGTCACCATGCCCAGTTCTAACCCTTGAATTCCTTTCTCAATTCCTTCTAGATTAACAAAGTAATTACTGATCAGATAATTAATCAATAAGCATAAGGCAAGATAAACAACTCACTTTGACACAAATAATTGGAATATAATGAATAACTAATTCATAGCCATAAAAAGTTCAATTGAAATCTTAATAAAAGAGTTAGTTCATAATTAATGAATTAAAACCAAGAATCCACAATTGAATAAAGATTAAAAGATAAAAATATGATAAGTAAAGAGAATAGAATCTGTTGTTAGCAAATCTGATGCTCCCCTCTTGTTCTTGCTCTTGATCTTCAGTGTTCTTCAATTTGCTTCAATCTCTAATGGCTAATTAATAACTAAGGTTTAGATTTTAATTTAATGGAGTGTTTAATCTAGTCTAATCTATGTAATCCCCCCTTATTTTATGCCTTACATCATGTATTTATAGGTTACAAGTCCAATTTTTAGTTTAGGAACAAACCCAATCCAATTTGGAGTCAAAAAGGTGTCAAAATTCGCCCAAAATGCGTCCAGGCCGCACCAAGCTCTTCCCAGTACCTTCAAAGACCTTTGGGCCGGAGCGACTTCAGATTGTTCCCAGCGCTTTATTACCGGGCATAGGCCTATTTTGGGCGTTCTTTTACACGCTTCTATGTTTCGACATTTTCGCATTCAAGCGTCCTCCGTAAAATGACCATAACTTTTGATCCGGGAGGAGTTACGGGGCCTGCCACCTATTGAATCCAAGATATCGACGAGATCTACAATTTTCATTCTTTGTGGATTGAGAAATTCTGGGCGGAAGAAGGTGTAAATTGAGCTGGAAGTGACTGCTATGCAAATGATCACTCAAAACCATGACGTTCGACGTCCGTTGGTACAACGATCATAACTCTTTCATCTGAACTCCGATTGGAATGATTTAAAATCCCCGAAAATAATGAATATTTTATAACCACTTGCTTATTTGAAATATTTACGCATTTTACCCATAACTAACCACATTAATCAAATCAACCCTTATTATTTCAAAATAATAAATAGAGGAAATTCAATTTCATTTATAATAAGTTTGGGGTCTTACATCAGTGGTTAATAAGACCAGATCACTCAGATATCTTCAAGTCACTTAGACTTGAAGCAATGGTCACTTAGACAAGTGAATCACAAATGATAATTTGTTTGTTGAGGTGTTACTAAGTTGATAAAAAGGATTAAAGACTTAGTAGCAAAACAAGTCGTTCTTGAATTCGTAAAGTAAGGCTCTTAGAATTTTAGCAGAGATTCAACTTGCCAATTAGTGATTCATTCTGTTAGTTTGAATCTCCTTACCCTTTTATAGTTCTTCTTGAGAGCATCCCGTTGAAAAGTTTCCGTTGAGCATTTAATGTTCCGATACTCGAATATCTTTGATATTGACTTTCAAGAGGGTTGTGTCAACATACTTCAGACTCTGACTTGTTATATCAGTTTGTTGTTTCACCAACCATGTAAGTGTTGTTTTCGCCAAGCTAGTTGTTAGACACAACATATTATGATCTTCGATTTCAACTGAGGATGTTTGGCAATTTGTCTTGGGTTCTTCAATTTGCAACGCTTCTTATTGTCAGTCCGATCGTATAATGTAAGACCCCAAATTTTATGAATAAAGATGAATTTTCTACAATTATCATTTTTGAATATTATGAAATGAATTTGATATTATGTTATAGTTGTGGGTAATATTTATAAATTTTACAAAGTACGCAAGTTGTTATATAATATTCGATTAGTCGGGGAATATTAAATGACGACGACGCAATCATCAGTGGACCCATAATGTAATTATCATTTCGGATCGAGAAAACGACAAAAATATTTTTATTGAAAATAACTGGCGAAAGTTTTCACCGTTAATCTTTGTTGAACTACTTCGGTAGTAAAAGTACAAGAATGTCTGGCGTGGTTGCATAAGAAAGACACAAGTATTGATTATTGATGCTTACTTGAGAAGTCACTTAGTTTTGTTCAATTATTGCTACGATAATGAATTGCGATAGTATCTCACGTTATTTGATTCAATTATTGTCAATATTTTATATATTATTAAATTAATAATTGAGATAACAAAGTTGTTAATATTATTATTTGCAATATTAACGATGCCTAGAAGTTCTGACAAGGAGAGGTTTGGTCACCTAATTGTGCGCCAATAGGGAGAAATCCTTATTGGAAAGCCTCCTCTTTCCTGGGAACGACCTGGTCGATTAATATTGTAAATTATAATAATGATGATAAATGTTGTTAAAAATATTGAAGTGATTTTTATGAAGTAATTGTTGTAAATTTTAGCGCATTATTTAGACCCCCCTTTATCTATTTTTCAAATTAATCGGAAAAAGGTTATTCAATATATATATATATATATATAAGTATTATATATATATAATATATATATATATAGGTTCACGTGATTTAAGTTTCACAGGATGTTTTCTGTTAGTTTCACTGAGGGGCGGGGGGCGGGGACCGGGGGACGGGGGGGGGTTATCACAAGTTATATATATATATATATATAATATTTTTTTTAAAGATTTTGTTTTATTAGAATATTTTATAGTAAACCAATATGGACCGTCCGTTTAAAAGTAAATCAATTTGAACCGTTCAGGAATTAGTTACTATCCAGTCCATTCTTCTATAAATAGAAGCTCATTCCTTCATTATTTCTTACGAATTCACTGAAACTCTAGAGAGAAAAACTGTAGAGAGAAAGAAGAAAAGTATTCTGTTATTTCACTACTCCTATATCCAGTTTTTTTACGGTAAGGGGTATTATTTCTTTTGTATTAATGAAGAGAACTTCTGTTATTCCATTATTTATTATTTTGTTGGAATAACTCAGATATGCATGCTACCCTATACTTGGTGAAATTCTTTTGTTATTTCATTCTTTATTATTCTATTGGAATATCATGTCACATGCGTTTTACTTGGGACATGGTTAAAATCTTTATTATTCATTTGAATATCCGCTTTTGTGCGCTTTTACGGGACTGGTTCCGTCTTTTATTAGTCTCATTGGAATATCACATGCATGCGTTTTTTACATGGGACTGGTTAAAATCTTTATTATTCTGTTGGAATATCCTGCCTGTGCGGTCTATCGCGGGTCTGGTGATTTCTTTTGTTATTCCATTCTTTATTATACTCAGTTGGTTAAAGTTTTGACTTCTATACTCCATGAAATTAGTGGAATATCCTTGATATTTGCGCTTCATCCAGTATCTTTTCATGAAAATATTCTTATGAGCATTCTTAAATTTTACTTTACAAAGAAGTATCATGTTGACAATTTGGACGTTATTAGTTCTTGAATAAATTAATTCTTGAACTTGTTTAATTGAATTCTTATATCATTGTCATCATCCTTATGTTTATATTTATTTTTGAAAGTCATTTGTGGCCTGTAGTGCATAGATGGACTTGGTATGATTATGACTGGGGATTATTGATTGTAATCATGGACCGTAATATTACAAATGATGTGGTAAAAGTCCTCATTGGCATATAGTGCATTGATGGGATGAGTTGTTGGTATGATTATGACCATTAATGAATACACGAATATCATTGGCTCAGTAGGTGCATGGATAATTTGTGGTCGTGATACTAATGAATATATCCTTGGTAGTAGTCTTGAGGGATGATGTGGATTATTTATTAAGCTGAGTCCCAGCGATAAAATTAATGAAAAATCTTTTAAATCATAAAAGATAGTAAATTTTATTCTCTACTTGATTCTTTTAATGGATTGCTTGTTCCGCTGCAGTTAAACTTGACGTCTATTGTATTTTATCAGTTTAACATTGTTGAAGGCTAATGATAATTTATTTCTGCATTATCTTAGTCATAATATTTTTTACTGGGCTAGTTGAGCTCACCCTTTTACTTTCATTATTCTCTTCAAGAAATGAGAACGTAGTTGGGACTAGTCGGGGAACGGAGTGACGGTCCGAGATGGTGTCTTAGTTGTCCTCACTATTCTATAAATAGTGTGATAATAAATGTAACGATGACTTATTTTGAGAGTGGATATTGTCTAGACAATATTTGTATTAAAACTCACAGCTCTTGTTGTATATTTAAGATTGTATTTGTATTCTGTATCATGTATTTGGCGACTCAGAATAGGTGATGTATACCTATTTTGGGGCATCACAGTTGGTATCAAAGCTTAGGGATATGATCCCTGGCTAAGATGTGAGCCAAGAACTAGGAGGGGAGAGACGGGAAATTCCTTCTCTAGTATGACCTACCTAAGTTTATTTGTATTTATTCGGTCGGTCAGAGTATAGGGATAATATATGATATGTTAATAACCCTTATTTTGTGGAAGTATTAAAAATGGCATCTAAGAATATTGAGAATAACAATGAAGCACATGAGACCGTTGAGTCTCCACAGATCAATAATCAGGACAATGTGCATCAGGAAGACGAAAATCCTCATGCAAACAACAACACTGACCAAATGATAAATGATGGAATGTTCTTAGGCTTCATGCAATTCATACAACATCAGGCGAGAGCGGCACCTGTCCAAAATGCAGGTGGAAACACTGGCAACTCTCGGACGGTCATCGCCAAACAGTTTAAGGAGCTGGGACCACCGGAGTTTTTTGGAGAGCCAAAACCACTTAAGGCGGAGACATGGATAAAGCAGATCAACAAGATATTTGATGTCTTGGGTTGCTCGAGGAGCAAAAGGTTCCTTTTCCACCTTCATATTACTGCAGGAGGTGATTACTTGTGGGAATCAAGAAAGCGTACTCAACCTGCCGCATTGAAGATGTCTTCGGAGAAGTTCCAAGAACTATTCAACGACAAGTACTTTCCCGAAAGTATTCGTCACATGAAAGAGGTAGAGTTCATTAAACTAGAGCAAAACAACATGACCGTTGTCAGAAGACGAAGCCAAGTTCTTTAGAAATTTCCGGTTTAGGCGTCCCATTTGGTTGATAATGAGGAGAGAGAATGACGCGAATGTTTTTAAGAGGTTTGAAACCCGAGATACGTCAATATCTTATCTCTCATAAACTGTGTTTGTATTCAGATGTTGTTAATAGGGCTCAGTTATT
The DNA here is from genome assembly GCA_020205605.1 of Panax ginseng. Classification (NCBI taxonomy): domain Eukaryota; kingdom Viridiplantae; phylum Streptophyta; class Magnoliopsida; order Apiales; family Araliaceae; genus Panax; species Panax ginseng. The sequence continues at coordinate 21,190,438 of CM035130.1, read as the reverse complement.
GGAGCGCGATAATGAGTCAACCCAACCAAAGGAAAGCAGCCGACAAAATGATAATACCAGTGATAACAGTCATCGAAGCGATGATAATAAGCGTGGAGGGAATCAACATGCCACAAATAGTAACCACTTCGGTGGTAATCATGACCAAAATAATAAGAATGGACATTTCAAGAAAAGAAGATTCAACAATGATGGAAAGACGCCAAAGATCAAAGACTGTCGTTAAGGA